>CAAKHF010006360.1:16523-33767 GCA_901007745.1 Hippocampus kuda | reverse complement strand
GATAAAAATAATAAGAAGAATACTATTGGTCCCACTTGTGTTGTGCATACTTGCGTTGCATGGAGAGTCGGCCTCTTGTTTTCCGATGTGACCTTGGTGAGCATGTCACTGTGCGCGCTAGTGTGTGTGTGTGTGTGTGTGTGTGTGTGTGTGTGTGTGTGTGTGTGTGAAACATGACTTTTTGTAGGGGGGAAAAAATGAGTAAATTATAGAAATAAGAGTTTGTTATGATCCATTCCGCACAAAACCTTTAAGGAAAAAAAAAGTTGCGTGTTGGTACCGATGTTTGTTATAGTGACAACAAGCTAGTGGTTATTACTTTGACAATTTTGTGTACCAAATTTGTCTATTTTTGTTTTGTTTTCCCATTTTTCTAAAACAAGGAAAACAAAACATTTTAACAATTGACTACATGGGTGCTACATGCTAACATGTTAGCATCTAGCCAACATTACTTTGTCATTTTCTGAGTTACACAAATTTCCACAATGCTACATGCTAAGATGTTAGCATTCATCTGCGAATTAGCCTGGCTTTATTTTTTTTCTCAGTTTGTGTTATAGCTACGTAACTCTAATAGTCAGCATTTTGACTATTTGGGTTATGCATGTAATGGAACAAAAACACTTTTGAACAACTGCCCAACTAGTGGGGGTGTTACATGCCAACATGCTAGCATAAAGCCACACTTGAGCCACAAGGGATAGTAATACAAAGATTTTTTTTCGCAAAATGATTCATTGTGTTGCGTTCACGTAAAGCTACATGTGTTTCAATGAAGCAACACTAGCTTTTCGACAATTTCATGGACCAACATTGCATCGATTTCATGACATATTTCACTTTTTTTTTTTTTTACATGAAACAAAAACACATTACAACTGTTATGACTCATGAGCATGGGTGCTAAGCGCTAAAATGGTAGCATTCAGCCACAAGTGACAAAATGATTCATTGTGTTACGTTCAACTGATGTGTTAGGCTAACAGCTAGCATGGTACATCAATAGCGCAACATAGATCACATTTTTCACAAAACAAAAATAAACTTTTCAAGTATTGGATATGTGCGTGCTACCCGCTAGCAGCACAATTTCTATTATTTAGAATTCTAGCGACAAAACGCTAATGATTGGTGTCCTGATTTTACATCAATTGTTTGTCATATTTCATCCATTTTCATGATTTTTAAAATCACATTGCTCCAAAACAGGAGCCAACCGCCTTTAGCCATACATGCTAACATAGCTTCGGTGAAACTACTTTGAATAATCGTATGTTGTTTCTGTAATAATAGTGTCCGAATCTCATTGGATCACAACATTCGTGTTTTCTTTTAGCTCATGCTAATGATTTTATATATATATATATATATATATATATATATATATTGCAAGCATGTTTAGCTTGTGTAACTTATTCCGTATGTTTGACAAAAAATATTTTAAATAGTAAAAGTTTAACGCCGACTTTCAGGTGCTGACTGCATATGAGTGCCTCCTACTCGCCACCAATCGCCACTTTTATCTTTCATTTTTTTTCTCCCTCCCTGTTGAATGCAGTAACTTTTTGTGGGCCAGTACTCCTTATTTACTCAGTGCAATGCAGTTGTTATGGTTATGATAATAATAATAATAATAATAATAATAATAATACGTGGCTATAATAATAATAATAATGATATCATAAGATTATTTTCTTTTGTATTTGTGTACAGAACAAAAAGGTGTAAAGATGGACGAGGAAGGCCAAAAAAAAAAAAAAGTGAGCTTTTTGATACTGTGATTCTGGTGTTTAAAAGTCCTTTGTTTTCCTTTTCTGTATACTTTTTGTGATGATTACTCCTCATCCTCCCTTCTTTTTTTCTTTTTTTTTTTAGAATAAACATGTTTTCGGTGCAATTTACTTGCTGTTTCTTATCGCTCCCTTCGTGTGTGTGTGTGTGTGTGTGTGTGTGTGTGTGTGTGTGTGTGTGTGTGTGTGTGTGTGTGTGTGTGTGTGTGTGCGCGTGCTCACGCGTGTGTGAGCGTTTATAAATGATGCAGGAAAAGTGAAAGGAACAGTTGTAGTGAGGCGTGAATGCCACTGGGGGTCGCTATGGACAAAGCGAATGAGATGTTTCCTGAAGTCAATTGATCAAAACAATCCAATCCATCTTTATTGACAGTGCTTTGACAACAGCTGCAGCTGTAACAAAGCACTTTCCAGAAGGAAGATGCAGCGATAGTTATTCTCTTCAGAGGATCAAGAAAATATGCCTGTGAGTGTTACATGAGCTGTCTACATGTGTTGCTTGATGCTATTGGTTAGCCCGTCTGTGGCGCTTTCTAATATTAATATCACGGTAATGGGTCAAACTAACCATGATTGAAAAAAAATAAAAATTATACATCAGGTCTTATTTGCCAAGACTTCACTGGATATTTACTCAAGCAATTATTTGAAGAACATTTTTTTAACTTGTCCTGGAGTTATTATTCTGAAGTAACTTGTATTCTTGAGTCTATATTTTTATTTGAGTGCCATCATCACGAGCAAGCCGTTTTGAATGCAGCGCATCACTGTGCCATATGACTGACGGGTGGGGCAGGGCATGTCCCGACAAACGCTGCCGCTGAATGACAGCTTGATGGCTTTGGTTTCTCAGCCTCTCACCCGGAATGCACTTGCACTGATATCTTCCTTTTGCCCTCTGTATGCATTACATGATATGTGGAAAAGCGCAGCTTCCTGTTCTGGGCTGATGAAGCCATCCAGGAAATAGACTGCATCCACCATCTTGTTGTGGATTTCCTGCTTAACATATGGGTGGGTATAAAAAGCCACTCGAGCATTTTTTCCAAATCTTTGATATCTTGCAATGTGAACCACTACACTACCAAGTGGCCTGCTTAATGGCATTCTGTTCTTTACTGTTCAAGGTGTTCTATTACTTCATTATACATTGTTTTAATTATAATATGGACCTGTGTTCCTCACGACTGCAACAAGAATCAAAGTCAGCTATGGGAACATCTCCACCAAGCTATGTCCCCGCTCAATATAAAGTAATGTACTGTAATGTGGAAAAGAGAGCCGTATGACTTTAAAGAAAGCACTACAGGCACTTTTTCAGAATTAAGGCAACAAGTCCAAACAAGCATTTGACTGCGAGTGCTCAGCAAAATAATCAAATGAATCAACGGGAACCAAGATTAGACATACATACTGCATAAAATAATTATTAACAGTGAAAACAACAAAACATCCAAACCCCCCCACCCCCACACATTCCTTTAAAAAAGATGTTTTTAAAAAATGCTTTAGATTTTTCCTTCGGTGTAAGTGTCAATGATGCATGATTGCAATACAAAAAGGGCACCTCCCTTGCACAAAAAAAGAAAGGCAACCAAAAAAATAATAATTGAGGGCGTTGTCCCCGTGTGACCACGATGAGGCAAATCCCACTCAAAACACGACAGTGCAAACAGTCCAATTACAAGAGCGACTCCACCCCGTCTGCATTTTTTTTTTTTTGCTTACTTGCTTATGATTATTTATGCCACAATTGCGATTGTCATAACCAGTTCTTTTGTTTCTTCAGTTCAGGCTGAACTTTCACCAGCTTCCAAAGAAGTCAACATTCAACAAAATTTTACCTATTGCCACTTTCCAACAAACATGCATCTTGACATTTTGCACCAAAAAAAAAAAAAAACTTTTAAACACTTTTATATCCAAACGTGAAGAAGTGGTGGACTCGTCAGTAAATGTTGCCGGTAAGTCATTCGTCACTCTCCAGCGACCGGCCCATCTGGCCGTCATTTATTTCAAGCCCAACGAAACTGTCATGATCCGTCAGTGTGATTTTAACCACGCTTCCGTCATTGCTATTTTAGGCCCGTCAGCCAGTCCACTCCTAAAACGCCCATAAAGTTTAACATTGAAAATGGCTTACTTTAACCAGGATCCCTCTTCGCATTGTGGCCAACGGGTAGAATCCAATCCAAGTGGGTCAAAATAAAATCCAGCGGGCGTCAGCGCCATTCTAAAGATGAGGGGACGAACTCTTTGGCGCAAATGGAGCTAATTTTTGTTCACATGCGTAACGGCGTGAGCGACAGACGTGCTAAAGTTTCATACGCTGCCGAGATGGGCTTTATTGACGGCACTACTGGCCACTTTAAAGTTTGAGTTGAAGCTCATTAGCTGGCCAAATTACTTCCGTGTTCAGTTTGACAACCCGCCTTTTCACCCCACGGCTTTACGCACAGAGGTACGTCACTGAGCGCACCTTTAAAGAGCCAGTACAGTACACGAAAAAAAAAATGCCACCACCACCTGCTGTACAGCAACCAAAGCTTTTTCCTTGTTGTACAAAGATCAGGCAATCAAATTAACATCTTTAACATACATACAGCAAAGCGTTGGGTTTTTTTTAATAAAAACGACAATCTTCGGAAATCACAAACGCCGCAGCGATTTGTGATTGGATGATGATGATGTATGCGGAAGTGTTACTGCATCTTATGTATGTAACAGCTTCCGTCTTTACGAAAATAGTACGTAAATAGGTCATTTTTCATTTTTCTTTGAAACCTGACTTCTTAAAAGACTTTGTTTTAATTAATAAGTTGGGGTTTTCGGAGAAACAAAAAACATACAATTTTCAGACGAAAGTCGAAACAGTTAAAAATGTGGAAATCCATGTGCTTTGTTGGATAGCGATGCCAGGTGAATAACATTCATAAACGAGCTTCTTTTAATGGATTTAAGCTAACCATTATTTCCAACATTAATCGTTGACCCAACTTAACAAAACACAAGAAAGTTACACATTATCAATTTTTTAATTATCTCATTGCAAAATCTTTTGACAAAAAAAAAAACAAAAACTGAAAACTCCACTGAGGCTTTTGACAAAAAAATCCAATTTGACATTAAAATCCTGATGAGACGTTGTAAAAAGCAAAGAAATATTTACAAGAGCATTGAAAATAATTCATGACACTTTTTGTTGGTTTATATACACGCCGCGCTTGGAGAACTTCAATCCTTGCAAAGCCATGAGGAAAAAAAAAATGTCATTTTAGCATTGAAATAAAAGACAATTTCACCGCGTCGATGAATGGCGGGCCCGAAAACAAAATTTTTTAAATGATCTTTTAAAATGACATTGTAAAATTGTTGACTACACTACTTGGTTGCCGTGGAAGCAACCGACACAAACATCAGCTAACAGCTAACGACTTGAGCCCTGTGAGCGCCAGAACAGGCAGAACCAGTCCATGACTAAGTCCCATTTTATGTTACTATAATGACACACTTAAGGGAAGTTTCTACTTGTATTAACAAAACGTGGAGAGAAAAAAAAAACATCAAGTATAAATCTAGATACATTCATTGTTTTTTTTGTCCTTTCCATGCAGACACATATGCACAATAGATATATAAACATTATTTACATGAAAGCAGAGGCGGGGCGTCCACCTGTTCCTCGGAAAGTACGGATATTTCTCACGAGAGGAAGAATTAGAGAAGACGGAATGTTAAAAAAAAAGCCACAAAAAATAGTTGATAGCCACTTTACAATATAGAGGAATACAAAAGCAAATTGCTTGATTCGTTCCACCAAGGAAGATTCCTTTTTTTTTTCCTCATTTAAGTTAAAAACATAACATGCGTTTTGATGAAACATAACAGATTTTGAGAAAAGTTTGAGGAATGTTCCAGCATGTGCAATACCAGACCCGAACAATTCGGACAAAAATTTGTGGAAAGGTGATACGTGAATAAAGGGATAAAGACCATGAATTTTTTGGGATAAGAATCTGAGATTTTTGCACTCCATCAGCCATGTGTTTAACTCCCCCCCCCCCCGTAATTTGCAAAGTGGCAAACATTTTGACTACATCTTGCGGAAAAGTGTTTTGTGGTTTGGAGAACCCAGAGAAGAAAAACACAGTGAAAATGTTCCGCCTTGTCCGCACTTCCTGCGGAGGATCCCCGGCGCTTTCTCAGTTCTGGTGGCGCTTCATGTGCAGGGCCAGGTGGTCCGAGCGCGAGAAGCAGCGGCTGCAGGCCACGCACTTGAAGGGTTTGGCGCCCGTGTGTTTGCGATAGTGTCGGGTCAGCTCGTCGGAGCGGGCGAAGCGCCAGTCGCAGTTGTCCCACGTGCAGCGGTATGGTTTCTCGCCTGACAACCACAACATGGCAGCTCAGTCAACTTCAGAAAAACAACCACAGCAGCAGCAGTAAAAACAACTGAAATAGATTGCATGCGTGTTCGATGGAAAAAGTTTTTGCCCGAGATACTATGAGAGAGTGGCAAAGCACGACCACTACTCTTCAACTCACTTAAATATAGTTCATTGGCGCCATAAGACACAAGAAAGCACTACTTTTGTCTGAATTAATCTCCGCAATTTAGTAGTTCCTTGGCAAGAGATGCCACAAGACGGCAGCAAACCACTACTTCTGTTTGTTAAAAGCGACCAAACATACGAAGTCCACAAAATGTGAATACGTTATCCAAATCGCTGTGACAGAACATGCCAAGTCACCCATTAAAAAAAATAAAATAAAATACAATCACTACATTTAGTGAATAAAACAGAAAACTTCTAGTTTTCAGGCTTGCCAAGAAAAGTTGAAGAGCAGGACATGAATCCATTTCTTTTCTGATTAAACAAATATTTTAAAAAGAAAAAGGACGAAAGGTGAAAAATAATGAGCTGGACTCAATCTAAGCAGACGTTATATGAACCACACCCAAATGTTTGACATTTTAAATGTGCGGCTGCCAAAGTGCCAGCTAATCATCAACAAAGACTGAGTAAAAAAAAGAATGTTGAATGGTCTCCTATGCAAACATGCCACAAGAAACACAAAAGATTAAAAAGCAGGAAGAGAGAAAACATAAAAACTCCAAAGAAGATCAGAAAATTAGATATTAATTCAGTTGGTGTGACAATCTTGTTTTGGGCAGTGAGCAAAAAGGCTGACTTTTTTGAAATGTGACACTTTATCCAAATAGTAGCTGAAAATGAGCTAACACACATTCTAACCTCACAGAATGTTAACTCAATAAACAGCTAGCAGATGAGCTGAAACAACTGCGAACTTCTTAAATATGAACACTTCATAAACTCAAAGAAACATTGTTACCTTCTAAAATATAATAAATTGACTGAAATAAAATACCAAAGTGTGACGCGATCGATTGATCAGATTAACAGATGGCCTATGTGGACTTCCACAAATGTGATTCATTCATCCGATTAATAGCTTGCAAAAACCAACTTTCCTGCATTGTCAAAAACTAGTTTCGTCTTACAGTTAGCAAATATGCAATCGTCCCAAAATGTGCTAATTTCCACAAATCTGGCCAGTTGGCACGATTAGCAGCTAACCTACGAGCTAGCTTATCAAAATGTAATCAGTTTATTTGATTTCCAGCTCGTAAATGGGCTAACAAATTCAATGCCATCCTAAATTGTGATCATTTTATTCAAGAGCTTGTTGCTCAATGAGCTAGCAAACATGGTGGCTTCTCTAAATGCCATCAATTTAATTCAAGAGCGAGTGAAGTAGCATGCGAAATTCAGAAAAATATAATCAGCATATCCAAATAACAATCGGCAACATCAGCGACTTCACAAAATGTCAAAAGTTGATCCAAATAGTTGCGGCAAAATGAGGTAGCAAACATGCTAACTATCCAAAATGGGATTGACTGTGATTTTCTGAAGTCAAAGTGGGGTTCCTGGGCTGAGAATCCTCTGACTACAAGGTCATCCTCCAGTGGGCTATTTTATCACCTTTGAGTCATGAAGTGCTCATTGCCGGCGCCGATCAGATTAGCGCGTGGCTATTGACCAATCATTCAACTAATCACGACATGGGCAATTGTTGGCGGCGACTGGGGAAGTCCAAAGAGCAGGCAGCAGGTGACCATAATAAACTGACGCTAACGTCAATTTACCATAGTTTCAAAAGCATCGTACCCTTTGGGAACAATAACAAAACAATCAAATAAGAGCTGGTGTGTATTGTCAGAGGGGCCCCACAGGTGTGTTTGGTCAAAAGCACGGTCGCCTGACACGGATTATTATCCTCCAGGGTGCGCAAATTGGCGGCTGAAATCCGACTCGTGCTGAACAAACACTCTCGGCTGGCGTACTTTTCTAAATCAGACAACAAAAAGGTCAGCTGCCTTTGGGGAGGTAATCGGGCTATGATTTATACATCGAGAGACAGAAATCAGCAAAATTTGGTCCATAAAATGTACCTCCTCTAAATTAGTAAAAAAACTTGAGGGTGGGGCGTGTTTAGTTGAAATTATTCGAGGTCCCGTGCAGCATTATAATAGTGTTTTCTTTATAGTTAGTGTTTATTTGGACTTTTTGGTGAGTTTTAAGTAGTTTTAAGACAGGGTTTATATCAGGAAAAGAATGCTTCATTTTCTGTCAGCTTTGATATATATATATATTTTTTAAATATGCCATATTTTTCAAAAAAAAAAGTATCAATTACCAGAAAATAGATTTTTTTTTCATTGACCTGAAATCTGTGTTCATTGTGGGGTTCCAGTTTATAAATAGTTTTGAAGAAATAAAAATGTACATTGACAAAAACATTTTTCTCATACAACTTCACCGTGTACAAGTACAGTATAAGTAGCATTTCAAAATGTCCTTAAAAAGCATTCAAAGCTCAACTGTTTGTACAGCTGGCAAATTAGAAACCTGAAACACTCAAGCGCACACGCACCAATGTAGCATGTCTGCGCATGGAAGCGTCTTCTAAAACACAGCAAACACCACAACACAAAACGCCACAAAAGAGCATCCATCACTCTCTCTGGTGCACACAAAAGGCTTTTTGTGCACTTTTTAAAGGAGCACTGACGTTTCTTTTCCAATTGGGGGGGATTCGAAATTTGCACCGACACCGATGTCATCCACTTTGCTCAAAAGCTACAACGCTAAAATGTGATGGGGGCTTTCGCGTTTCGGGAACAGGGACCCATGCTGAATCATTATTGGGGATGAAAAATGTGGTCAAAATCAAAAATTGGTACATCCAGTGTGGTGTTCTCACCCAAATGGAACAGGATTTTAACTAAAAACGGATAGAATATTGTCTCCCCCCCCCCCCAAAAAAAAGAAAATGCTCTTACTTTTTTTTTTTTAAAGGTAACTGTATTAATTTTATTTCATTCTCAACCACCATAACTAGTCTGATATCCCGCCGGGAGAATGGAATAATATAATGCAGCAAAATTTGGGATGATTTGTCCAGAATTACACACTTTAAAAAAAACAAATCTACCAAAAAAGTAAATAAGAAGGGGGAAAAAAAAACATTCCTCCATTCTGGCTCTTTCATTCCTCTAAAAGCAAATCTTGTATCACAATCGTGACACTTTACGACTACCTCCACACGCTTTTACTGAGGCAAAGAGCAAACACTTAACAGGCCTCTCCAGGACGCCCATAAAGTCTTTATCAGCTCACCTGTGTTTGGAAAGAGGGCTGGGGGGGTTGGAGCGTGGGTGAGGGTGGGGGTCCAAACACACAAGTCCACTGTCAAGGTTGCACCCCCCTACCCCGCTTGTGAACGATTCGCTTCATTGTCACAAAGTCCGTCAAGCTTTCGGATCACCTTGTTGATGTCGACAAAAACAACAAGATGCAAAGCTAAAATAGCACGTGTTAGCAAAAAGTGGGCAATTAGCGTTAGCGATGGTTCTAAAGCAAGACGGCAAGAGCAAGCTTAGCTGGCTCATCTCAAACAACCATAACTGAAGCAAATGTCGAACGACTGCATCGTTTTATTGAACCAACAATACAAACAAGTACATTGTTCAGCTTGGGGCAGACAAAAGTGCACCTGTTGCTTTTTGATGGTAAAACGCAGCCAGAGATTCGAACCCAGAAGCCCTCGACTGAGTGGCAGACTCGCTACCTACATACTGTGTCTCTAACCTGCGAGGCATTTATTTATTTATCGCTTCAAATATTGCTGCACAAACATGAGCGACAGCGTCCAAGCTTCTTCTTTCATTTAGCCATTAGAAAGGACCTCGCCGTTCCACATACTCCGCTCATGAGTCATCGCCATCAACCGAACGGAAAAAAACAAGACGGGACAAGTGCCGTTTTGCAAGTGAAACCTGCCGATGAGAGGCTCTTGACCAGAATGAGGCCTCTGGACTAAATGGTTGATCCTCATAGATATCGCTTGTGTCGTCAATTAGCTAGATAGATACGAGCTACCTACCTTCATAACTACCACAATAGTGATGTAAACAAATAAAAGCTTATATGGGGGCCATCTAACTTTCGTGATAGAGACGGATCGAGTTACAGCGACCAAACTTTTGAGACGAGATGGCTAGCTACACAGATAGATACCGCCGATAAATGCTTATTAAGCGGCTGGTCGTCTTGATAGGTTAACAGATGTACCTCCATAAATATGTAGACAGATAAATAAATATATCGTACATAGCTAAATGCGAATAAGGCGGCTAAATACTGAAACGACTTTGTGTCTCTTCAAATAGCTAGCATCGCTACCTCCAGCTACGTTTTCTGTTTTGTGTTTAACTTTCTCACTGCTGCCGTTTACAGTGGGAACTTTCCCACAGGACCCGTCTGTGTTATCTATTTATGACATTTACACTCTTTCAACGCCACATTTTTGCCATCGTGCAAAAACAAACAAACAAAAAAAAAAAAAAGAGAGAGGAGGGAGGGCGATGAGAACCCTATCGAAACCGGCTTTCCCCGTGCAGACGACTACAACCCCCATGCCCCTTAATCTTCTTCTGAAAAGGCCTAAAGAGCAGGAGTAACTGGTTTTAGCCTCGGCTATTCCTCGTTTCCCTTTCCTCCTGTGCCCGCCCCCCCTTAGTGCTTTTTCTCTTTCGCCAGGCAGGTACGGACACGCGGCACAGACAGAAAAAAAGACGTGAATTCTTTTGCTATTACTCCAGGATATTAACACACACTTCCTGATGCCCTTATCTGGTGCTTTTTTTTTTTTTTTTTTCTTACCCGTGTGCGTCCTCTGGTGCGCCTTCAGATGCGAGCTCTTTGTGTAAACTTTTGTACAGCCTGGAAAAAAAATAAAAATAAAAATAAATCACAGCGTGAGTCAAGCTGATGGCACAAAAAAAAAAAAAGAAAACAAGTTGAGCATCTTCTTAAAACAACAACAAAAGTAATTGGCACCTTTGTGGACAAATTTGCATATAAGAGTGTTTAACCGCGTTTCAAAAGACGAAGAGTACACGGTGTGCTTGAGACCTCTGCCAAGGAGGAAATAGCTTGTTCGTAGCGTTGAATAGGTGAGATAATGCCCTGAGACAAATGCTAACGCTAAACATTTCAATGGTCAAATTAACTATGGGATTAAAATCTATCATTGAGCACCATGACTTTACAACAGTCTCACGATGCTAGCTAGACAGCTCCGCAGGCGCTTTAATCGGGTACACTTCACTAGATAGATCCAAGAAAAGTAGCTCGCTCAGTACCTTGACAGCAGCTAATTAGTCAGAGAGATCCAAGGTAGATAGCTAGTTAATTGACATACTAACTTCAATATATTGACACATAAATGTTAATTAGGTGGTTAACTAGCTCTCATGGAAGATAGATGTGAATTCAGGGTAGGGAAGAGTGAAAATCTGCATATATTGGATGGCCATTATAGATACATTGGGAAAAAAACAACCTTTTTTGTGTGTGTTTTGTTTGAAGCCTTCCAAATTATTTTGGATTGCAATGAATTTGGGCAAAACTGAGCGTAATAAAGAGGTGTCAACGGGTAGCTGAGAGAGGCGCAAGACCTGGATAGTCGCAGAAATGAATCCTCCTCTTCTCCAGCTCCGGGTTGTTCCGTCGATTGTATTTCGGCCCCGTCAGGACACCCTGGCCGTGCGTCATCAGCATGGCGTGAGGGGACAACCCCGTCACTTTTATCCCACCCACCACATGCTGTTGGTACGGAGGTGGCGGCTGGCTCGCCAAACTCAGCAGATCAGCCTGAGCCTCGGGACTGCCGGGTTGCGAGTTTGGCGGTGAAGGCGGCAGGCTGTGGGGGCCCGCATGCTGGGCGCCGGATGCCGGGTAGTAACCGTGGTGCGCCCCCAGCTGGTGCTCGGCCAACATGTAGCCGCCAACGCCGCTGGCATTGCCGAGGTTCAGCATGGTCCGAGAACCGGACGCCGAGGGTCCGGATTGGGACAGAGTCATGTTGAGGTCCGCTGTGCTGTTGACTGGCATGTGGTAGACCTGCGGCTGGGGGGCCGGCGGTCCTATGTGAAGCTCCGTGTCCAAACTCTGCTGCTGCTGGGACCCGTTGGAAAGGGAGACGCCACTGGAGCTCAGGTCCGGCTTGATGAAAACACCGTTGACCACGGGGGGCACGTTGAACACCGAGGTGAAGTCCGGCAGGGCCTGGGTGCCGGCGGAGGAGCAGGGCACCTCCAGTCCGGGCTCCGTCTTGATCTGCGTCGGGGGTAGGGTCTTCGAGTTGTGGCGATAGAGGCCCGTGCGCAAATGGGAGGAGCTGGGAAGGATAACGTTGATGTTGAGGCTGTAGGGGGCGCCGGGCTTGTCCTCGGAGAAGTACTCATCCACCACCGAGGCGCTCTCCCGCCGGTACTTCTTGTCACTCAGGTCGATGGCAGGACTCAGAAGCGAGCTGGTGATCTGGGGGAGGTATTTGTCCATCTCCAACTGCGCCTACAAGGACGAGTCGCAGACGATTGGAATAAGAACAAGTGGCAAGACCTCGGTGGACTCAAAACTGCCCTGTCAACCGAGTCCTCCATGTCTGCATCCGTGACGCCTCTGCTATGCCGGATCGGTTGCGATAGTAAAGCTAACTCTGCAACCCGCACATTTGCGGCTTGACTTCAACCCCCATTCCATGCCTGTGCCGTTGATGCAGAAGAGAAGCACGAAAAATTGCCTATGAAAGGCGGCGTCCCTCATTCTTCACATTTCTGACACCAAGTATAAGTCGTGCGTGCAATTTATTTGATGGGGTTGCGTTTCACAAATTTCACCCAGCTCTTCGATATTCCTGCCGCTCTCCTTGTCCTTTTTTCTGCAAACCCTTTTTTGTCTTACTAATCATCCAGAACAAGCTTCGTTATCACTCGCTCCATCGGAAGGTCATAAAATGCCGGCGCCAGGCGAATGACCACCATTTTCTTCGCATTCCTCTGAGCCGTAGAGGGCAACGGATGTGCAGATGTGGCCATTTTGTGTCGCAATGGCGAGGAATTTAACCCGCCGGACTGTATGCCGGCGACAGTGTCGACTTTGCTTCCTTATTTTCTACCATTTTAGCTCAATGATGCTTTCCAAAGATGATGATTGGACAAGGTTGCAACTTTTGGTCTTGAAAAACTGTCATCGATAATACGCTGTTTACATCAAAGTGTGTACCCTTTGGCCCTATTGGGCCCGTTTTGGGCCATTTGGGAACCCATGAAAACGCGTTTTTTTTTTTCATTCCTTGTTATTTACTGGATTGAATCATACAATTTTGCCAAAGATAGCTGCGAACACGCTGAAAGGGTAATAAAAACAAATAAATAAATCAAACAAGGCCTGCGTCTTGATAACTTTGTCAGTGTTTTGAATGGAGAACAATAGCAGTGAGGTTCCTGGCTTATAAACCAGAATGCTTTGATCTGAACGAACTTGAGGTCACTTAAGGATCAACTGTTAGACGGACCCACCGAATGGAAACTCCCCTTCTCGTCCAATAAAGTTGAATCCAGAGCTGATAAGCGACTCTTACTGTTTTGTTATCATCGGACGCCAGGATTCAAAGTGGGATAAGTCGAGCGCCTTCTCCAATTATTAACCGACTGGATGCCTGGAGACATTGTTCAAACCATACCGAGATGGGTTTTGTTTTCTTGCGCTTAGACCGCTTGACTGTCATGCTTGATGACTTCGGTAACCTCAGATGAAAACGATGAGCTGCACGAAACTTTTGAACCGTTTGACTACACGGTGTTAGCTAAACCTGCTGATAATCTGACCTGTTTGAGGGTTAGCCTTTAGTTTGAACGTGAAGTCTATCAAAGTATCTTTAGTACATCACCATGCAAAGTTGCGCTGACTTTACATGAGGTGTTAGCTAAGCATGCTAAAAATCTGAGCTGTTCGAGGATTCGTCCATAGTTTGACACGAAGCAAATCCAAGTATCACCTTGCCGACATATGGAGCGCTCTTCAACTGAAACCGTTACCCTATGTGATGTGTTAGCCAAGCATGCTAATTTGAGATACTCAGGTGTTAGCCATTAGCTATAACACTGGCAAAACCACCTGTCTTTTTATTTTTGGACCAATTTAACATGTTAGCATGATCGTAGCGCCGTACAACACTTGAGCTAATCTTGAGCAGTAGCCGTCTTTCACGATGGACGAGTTAAGCATGCAAATAAATCTGACACACTTAAGTTAGCCACTGGCTCGCACACGGTGTATTTATTTTCCGACCAAGATGAAAAGTAGTTGGCCTTATCTCACTGATTCATGACACTGGTGCAAAGCTACACAAAGTTGAGCTAAGATTGCTAACAATCTGTGTTAGCACTCACCCAAACATCTCCCCTCCACCCCCACCCTCAAGGTGATTGTAGTCAAATGTTATGTTTCAAATTACGTGAGATCAGCACACTACGGATACTATGAATGGGGATAAATAAAAGGCAAGATATGAACAAGCAGACATTCATCAAAAGAGTGAGAATTTTATTTTCGATGTCTCGGTCAGATTAGCTTCCTCGTAAGTTGCTCATCTTCATTCCAAACATGATTTTTTTGTTTTTGTAAAACTGTTGTTCTTCTTTGGTTATTATGTTTTTTTTTCCAGGCCTTCTTTTGCTTCCATGTGTCTATTTTTACTTGACAGAGTTTACATTTCACTGCATGGTTTGCATGCTTCCAGCCTTTGTTTTTTGGCTTGGCCGAGTGCGTTGACTTCCAGCGACACACCCGTGCGGAGGGAACTCTGTGTTTGTTGTCTGAGTAGCATGTGCGTCGTTTAGTGAAAGGATTGATGTTTTGCTTCATACACCAACAAGTCGGGATTAAGAGCTATTCAAACGGAGGAAAACACCTTTTATTTCTTTCATTAAAATGGCACCTTGTCTGGTCTTGTTGAATGCCGGATCAGAATTTCATGTCAGCATCAAAACCTTTGAGAATATGCTGCTATTTTATGACCTGACGCGTGAGCTATAACAAGACTTGTTTTGACTTACCATAATTCCCGTTCTTTCGATTTAACTCCAAAATGAACATGACTCAAGCTTCCAGGAAACGGGTTAGCTAATACAGAAAACCTTGACTGGGTACGTTTTTTATGACCTCCTCGTGAAGCAAGGGAAAGCAAGTCTTGTTCTAAAAAATAAGTTAAATTCACTTCCTTGTATTAGCACTCAAATCCAAGATAAGGGTGACGAAAGCATCCAGGAAACTTATGCTGAAAAAGACAACAACAAAAAAAAAGCGCAACCAGATGATGATTTATGACCTTCCCTGTCGTGAGTCTTATTTTGGATGATTATTAAGTATTTACGTTCTTATCTTGGTGTTGGCACTTTACTAAAAAAAACAAACGCTATTTAAGCATCGTGAAAATTGGTATGCTAAAACAGAAAATTGTGACGTGGTAATATTTTAGGACGTCTTGAGCCAACTTCCAAATGTGCTAGCTACACATGTTAATAATTTGAGATGCTCGAGGGTTTAGCGTTAAGTTTGCGGCCGAAACCCATCACTTTTTTTTTTTTTACGAAAAAATACATTTGCATTATTGCACCAATTTACCACACTGCGCTAAACTTGAGCAACAGCCATCATCAATGCGTTAGCTTAACGTGCCAATTTGAATAAGTAACTACAAATAACTTGGGATCATAAAACTCGCTATTGACCCAATTTAGATCAACTGAATTGTTTGGATTATTTTCGACTTTCCTTGTACTGCATGTTGCAGATTTGTATGGCCACTTGCAGAGCTCAGTCTCTTATCACCTGAAGACCAAGCTAGCGTTCGAAACCGAAAGACGGCGAGATTTTCACAGTCAAAACAAAAAGTTAAGCTGCTTAAGCAGAGAGTAGTCTGCGGGTAGTGTTTCGTACACATGCGCAACCATGCGTGATGGGTAATCACGACATGAGTTAACAACCAAAGCAAATAGAGAACGACTCACGTTTAGTGTAATTTTTTTCATTAAAAAAAAAAAATTGCATCTGACCTTAGCTAACAGCAAAATTATTTCGCGTTTTGATCATTTAAGCCAACACTTGAAGTGATTGAACGCATGATAAATTGCACAAATTTGGAAACTCTTGACATTGCTTTAAGCTGTAAGGATGAATCTCTCGTTTTGGAAGCTTGTTACGCAGAACACGAGAAAAAGGACAGGGCGAATCGTCTGGATGGACTTACAGGACTTATTTTAAAAACAGTAGTTATTTCATATGTGAATTCTAAAAAAATTAATCCCGAGTCAAGAGAAAGCATGTTACAATCTTTTTTTAAAAAACAGCGCCACCGGCTGGCGGTGGTCACCAGTGGTACTCCATTTTCCTTTTTAAGGATGCGGGTGTGCAGGGGAATCCTGCCTGGCTGCTTTGCGTACATGCAAATACTCCGTGCACGTTGCCGAGGGGGTCAAATGGTTAGTCGAAGACCGGCACAATTCGAATAAACCCCCACTCACCGAACGTAGTTGAGCCGTATCTGAATATTGATCTGCGAGGGCTCATTAGGTGTGACCGTCAGGTTACTGTGTAACGGGCCCCGTCGTCTTACGGCCGCTGATATCACGGCTAAAGAATCCGGTGAGGGCTTTCATATGGGTTACTCATTCCACGGTTACGGCTGGCGGGACACGCAAAGCATTCATGCCGCCATGGGACGTCTTCATCAAAGCCACATTAGGCTACTGCAATGTGGTTCGACCCCTTTCACACTGTCTCTAAAAGCTGGCACGTTCCGACTACATATCCGCACGCATACTACATTCGATACACCACGTGGTAGGAAAAGGGTCTCTGTTTCTACCCCCGATTGCCAAGTCAACTTTGTCCACCTCAAACCCCTTCACACTGCTTCGTAAAGATGGAAATTTGCCCCCCCCCCCCCCCCCCCCCCCCCCCCCCCCCCCCCCCCCCCCCCCCCCCCCCTTCCCCTCCCCCCCCCCATTCCAAATCGT
>CAAKHF010006359.1:0-12974 GCA_901007745.1 Hippocampus kuda | reverse complement strand
ATCAATATTCATTAACATTAAAAAAAAAGTGGCCCTGCGATTGGCTGGCAACCAATTCAGGGTGTCCCCCGCCTACTTCCCAAGACAAATGGGATAGGCTCCAGCACGCCCCGCGACCCTTGTGAGGATAAATGGATTAAAAAATGGATGGATGGATGGAAAAGATAGCTCAATGCTGAATCTTAATTAATTCAACTGAAAATTACTTTTTGTTTTTATATTTGTGGTGTGATGAAGGTTGTTGAATTGTTTATTATTACTCGTTCTAGGCATTTGTTTCAGAGGTGTAGCTCACAAATTTGAATGTGAGATTGTGCACTCTGATACCATTTTGCATTTTTACAATTTAGTAAAAATGAACAAAATGGAACTAATTTGAGGGCTTGATTGACACATTTAGCTTACAATAAATAAACCACCTTGAAAAACTATTAGCCATTCATTTATAGATTTGAAATTTACTCACGCATTTGTCATTTTACGCCTACGACACAGGCGTAAAATCTGTTTCGCAGTTTAAACTTTAAAAAGTCAAGTTTTCAGTAACCACAAATAGCAGCTGTAATTGGTCGAAAGCGCTTCTTTTCTTTTTTTGCTTGCAGAGTTGAGTAATTTAGCTGCCTGTTTGAAGTTCAACTTTTTTTTTAGCAACTTTTTTTTTCATACCGTCCATGATACCGCAATATTTTTGGTCACGGCTATCATACCGTCAGACGCTAAGATCTGCCCATGCCAACTGGGCGCCAATCGCTTGCAGGGCAACTACAGACAAACAAGCACTTACACTCACATTCTCACCTAAAGACAAGTTAGAGTTTTCAATTAATCTAAGAAACGTTTTGGAACGTGGGAGGAAACAGAAATACCCATGCAGAGAAAATCCACAAGAAGACAGAGGACAGATTCAAACCCCTAAACTCAAACCTGTAAAAGCAAATTTCCTCATTCACTGTGCCAGCCATGGAGAATCAAAAAACATCTATTTGTGATGGGCCAGATATTGGAATGACCTGTGAAGCATAGTCAAATCCAAAACATTATCCCTCCTCTAATCCAAGAGGATTGGACGGTAGTGGTCACTGCACAACATCCAATTGAGTGATTGGTTAATCTGCGTGTCAATCATCACACAGCCGTCAATCTCTCATTCGTCCTCGTTGCACACAATGAATTCATCTTTTGGAATCACCAAAAATGTTGCTACAACAGTGCAGCATTGCATTTAAGTGGACATGTGACTGGTTTGGACATTTGGAACCGGCGTGGCATAAGGTCACTGACAGCCACAATAACAAGTTGCACAGTGCGATAACTAACAATGTATCAACTGCAAGTACCTCCATGTATTTCCCTTGTTTCCCAAATTATCGTGACGGCCAACTGTTGCCTTGAACAAAAGTCGTTGCTTTGCCGAGTGACGTCACTAAAAGACGCCCTGACACCTTCGTAAAACATTTCAACTCGCCATCCACTATTTTTATGGCACGCGAGTGTAAAAGGTTGCCTGATGCGCCTCCTCCTGCAGACGCCGCCGCCGCCACGGCGCAGCTCTACTACAACTGCATGAGGGGATTAGTTTCTTGCTCCTATGCGCGCGGCTACATGCTACACGAGTCCGATGCCTTATATAATAATTAATCTCGATCCACATAGTTGTCATGCACATAGTTGACTGCGAGGAAACACGGAACCCCCCTTCACCGGCGTCCACGTACGCACCTCTCTTGCAACAACCGGTGGTTGGCTCTTCCACCTGTCCGGAGTGGGCTACTCCATCACGGTGTCATCTCTTCAACTGTGCCTCTTTTCGTGCGTGACCTCTGCTGCCTGCCAGCATTCGTGGTGTCCGCGTGGGCTCGCTCGCGCTCCCAACTGTTGGCGCGTGCGCGACAGGACTGCTGCCCCAGCTCCATGGACTTGTAGGCTAGGATTGGACCGTTTCATCATCAACATCATCATCATCATCATCATCATCATCACCAACAGCAGCATCATCATCATCATCATCATAATCATCATAGCTTTGAGACATGGGCGACAAGTGATCATAAAACTTGCTGTTCATTTTCCATTCACACTTAATGTTTGCAGGTCAATCTGGACCTGGGCTAAGGATGTCAATCTATCTATTTATTTTCTAATCCGTTTACCCTCACAAGGGTCGTGGGCATGCTGGAGCCTATTCCAGCTGTCTTTGGGCAGTAGGCCGGGTACAGACCAGCCAATCGCAAGGCACACACAGACGAACACCCATCCGCACTCACAATCACACCGAGGGACAATTTAGAGTAGGGGTCACCAACCTTTTTGAGAGTGAGAGCTACTTCATGTGTACTGATTGTGTGAAGGGCTACCAAATTGATACACGTCTGAAATAACATCTGTACAAATTACATTAAATAATATTAGAATGTGTTATTTTTAATACGTAATTATTTACATTTTCAGGCTCTGGTCATCTTAAAGATGTCTCACAATACTGCCAGTGTTTGCATTTTTAAATCATAATTGCGACAAGCAAATCACAATCCTAGCACTGGCGGGCTATTGGTGTGGTCCTTATGGGCTACCTGGTGCCCGCGGGCACCACGTTGGTGACCCCTGATTTAGAGTGTTCCATTAACCTGCCATACATGTTTTTGGAATGGGGAAGTACCTGAAGAAAACCCACACAGGCACGGGGAGAGCATGCAAACTCCACACAGGGCCTATAATCGAACCCCAAACTTCTCCATTGTGAGGTGGACGTGCCCACTAAGGATATCCACCATGTCAAATTATGAAGTAGAGCTCTAAAAATAATAGCCTGACCTTCATTAATTATTAGTCTATAATTGTTTCACAGAGAGGGTTTTTTTTTGTTTTTACATCAAAAACATAACTGTCTTCTTGCTATAGCTCCTGATTACCTTTTTTTTCATTATCGAGTAAATTTAGACTTCCTTTTCATTTTACAGGTATTTGTTTTTCTCATTCGTGTGTCAAGGAACCCTCTGACAAGAGCAGAGCAAGACTTTTATCCTGGGGGGGGGGCAAGGCTGAAGAAAAACTCGGAAATACAT
The DNA here is from genome assembly GCA_901007745.1 of Hippocampus kuda. Lineage (NCBI taxonomy): Eukaryota > Metazoa > Chordata > Actinopteri > Syngnathiformes > Syngnathidae > Hippocampus > Hippocampus kuda. The sequence goes on along the minus strand of CAAKHF010006359.1, from coordinate 9,912 downwards.
TATCCATTTTTATATTGAATCAAATGTGTACATGCACATTTAGAACATATATTGACTCATTATTTGACTTCAAACTATCACGCTAATCTTTTCTAACGCATTATTGTCTATATGTGGAAATACACAATTTTGTGAAGGTACTTAACAACAGCAATAGATCCTCTTCCTTGTGAATACATCTCTTCCTATCACTTTTCAAGTGGTTCATGCTTCAGCTTTGCACTCAAGTCTGCCACACGTCTAAACAGACTAAACTGCAGTTTCACTCCACATCCCGGAATACATTATGAAAGAATTATTATGAAAGACATTATGAATGCATTATCGAGGAATGACAAAAGCATGGATACGAATTGAAAACGGCCTTTATTCAAGTTTTAGAAGAGTTAGGACATTTACGAAAAGAATCAGAATGTGTATGACATTAAGAATTATACACATTGTAGAAGATAGTAATCACCGTCGACACAGACAGAATTAAACTAACACAAAGTGTGTTCTGGACTCAGACCACTGATTTGGTTTGGCTTCACAACGCCCCGAAAACAGGAAAGAACCTTTGTTAGTATTCTATTGCTGGAGTTAACACACTATCCTCTTTTCATTCAAGCCCCATCACTCACACTCAAGTGTTGTATTATCCACAGAGCGCTGTTCATGAAGCTATCAGACTCAGCATCCACATTGGACAGCGAGTGGTTGTTCCCCGGGTATATCAGCAAACTGCGCATGAAAAATCAGAGCATCAGTGAATGAGCAATTCATATGACAGAAACCACAAAAGAGACAGGTCATAAAAGCAGCTTACCGGACAAGCACCTGCTTTGCTTTCAAAGCTCTGTAATATTCAATTCCTTGTTTGTGGGGCACGCGCTTGTCATCTTCTCCTAGTACGAGTAAGACCGGCGTCTGTACCTATAGTCACGTGAATTCACAGCTGGATGAGCACCAGTTAACAGCCACAAGATTATTATTAATTGACACACAATCACTTCTCATACCTGTGCCACAAGTTGGACTGGAGACTTGCTCAACATTTGCTCCCAAACAGCAGGCTCATGTATGCTATCTGCACTGTAGTCAAAGCCAGCCTCAAACACACACCTGGGAGAATCGGACACCACGACGACAATGAATGTAAAAGATGGGACTTTTTTTTTTTTGTTTACCCAGGGTGTATAGATGAATTGCGAAAACAGTGAAAAAGATGCTTTGATGCACATTGGTGGCAGTTATATAAAACAAGACAAACATATCAGACTATACCAATCTGGGATGTCTGTGGTGCAAACCATAGAGGCCAAATTCACGACAGGGTTGAGAGCCACACAAGCCTTGTAGTAACCAGGGTATTGGCCAATGAGATGACAGGCTAAGAAGCCGCCGTGGGAACCTCCGGTAACTGCCAGCTTCTGCCTGTCAAACTCCTCAGCTTTCAGAACACTTTCCACGGCAAACTGTTGGCGAAAAAACATGAAAACAACATACATAGTTACCATCGTAGGAAATGAATTGTTTCTCAATTGCGATTACACAAATAAAACACTACTGAAGAAACAATCTGCACAGAGGTAAAACAAAATAACCATTGCCATGTGAGTTACTTGAAAGCAAGGAGGATTATTCATTTTACTTGAACATCTTTCACGTCCTGTGTGCCAACATTGCCGGGCAATGAAAGGATATTGTCCTGGCCAAATCCAATCGATCCACGATAGTTCACTGGAAACAAGCAAAACAAAAACAAACAAACAAAAAAGATATGGAGATGCAAATATGCAATGTGAATTTCAATGAAGCAGAAAGAGTTTTGCACTCTTTGCAACTTTTGCAGAGTTTGATACACAATTGCATTCCTACTTTGTATATTACATGAGGACTCTTCCGACATCTTAGCGAGGGAAACCAAATCCCCAAGAATACACTAGTTGAGCGACCATTGTCGCATTCAGCACTGTTTGAAGTTGGAGCTTACACCTTTGAAAGGACTACAGAAGTGTGTGGATTACATGATTCGTGTGCGGTCCGAAAATGTGTGCATCACTGAAAAAAAACAAAACACAGCAAACCGGGTTGTGGATTTGAGATCCCTGAATTCTTAGCATTGGCACATATGAGGTGGAACATTCTAAGGTTTCATTTTGGGATTTGAACTCACCTAATAAAATAGCAAAGCCAAGCCTGCATTGCACAGCAGGGGACAGAAGCCAGTCCGCAACAATCACCGAGTGTGGACCCCCTATTGCAAGAAATCATTTGAAATACAGTTTAGTATTCAATCCTCATGCATTAGTCAAAGTAAAACAATCCCACTAGTAAGAACAGAGCTTGTTGGCCTTCTGCAAATGAGATGGATAATTACAGTAATTAATGTGCAAGAAGGGGATCAATTTAAGAATAAGTCACCATCAAAGCTCTGTGTCCTAAGACAATACACTAGGAGACCAGTAATGCAGACTTATGTCAGCATAAGCACCCACCATGAGGCATCACAATGAGAGGCAGCTTGACACCATCTTTCACATCCTTTGGTTTGATCAGTAAAGCTTCAAAATCAAGGCCGGCTGGAAAACAGAAAATGGAATGATGCTCATTCAAATAGCGCCAAGTGCAGACGTTTAGCAAGACAACAAATATTCTCACAAATATTGGTGCTTGCCTGGATAGAGTTTTGCCTTCACATGAACAAAAACATCTGCCGGTTCACTACCAGTTCATAAAAATGTTACATGAAAGCATTTGAATTTTTCTCTTTTCTCGAATTAAACAACACGCAGACCACAAAAAAAAAAAAAAATCAATAACAAGCACAAGTAACATAAAGCCTTCAAAAGTTAATGTAAATAACTTGTCGGTGTACAATTTATATTTACAGCATTCAAAGATCTTACCTTAAGACAGAATAGACTCAATATGTACAATTGAAAATGAAAAAAGCTAAAGCAGAATTTTACTCCTACGGTATTGGCTGTTGTCTTGCTCTGAGGGAGGGGTGAACGTCAAGATCTGCCAATCAATTTCCAGCATTGTCTGAGATTCCTCCAGTGTAATCCAAACGACTTCTTCTTCAGAATCCCTGGTCGGAAGGAAACCCACTCTCTAGATGTGAGACACAAGACACGTTGCAATGGGAGGACAGCCCATTTTCCTTTTTAACCTACAATTGCATAAACTGGAACAATAACTAGAAAACTTGCACATTTGTCCAAAAATGCAATTACTGATTCACAGTTGGAATATTTGTGGCTATTGTGCTGTAAAACAAGACATCTGAGTAGAACAACACTCATGACATCATTGTTGACTACTATGAGCGTCATTGGCTGTTAGTGGGACCTCTCTAATAAAAACACAAACCTTGGTCAAGACATTATTTAAAATGTGTTGTCCTCTTAGCAATTTAAAGGTTGAAGAAGTTTGGAAGGGAAATGAAAGAAAAAAACAAACATTATATATACACATAAACACACATACACGCACACAAACTCAGCTTACATTATCAAATAGCAAGTATGTCACAACAAATTGATAATCTTTTTTTTTCCCCAGCAGGACCAATGTCACCAGAAAAAACTGTAATAAAGGAACAAATGGGTGTTTACAATTTAAAAGCTTCAAAAAGTGGGCAAAAATGTCATCTTGTTTTGGATTCAAAACAATGGAATGGCCTGTGATCAGTTTTTAAGAAAAAGAATTAAACTGAGATCTTGAGGACTCACAGTTTACTTATTAGTGTGGACCGAATTATGAAGATGACGCACCACAAGAAAGTGTTCTGTAACTATAATTATCCAACCACACATCCGTTTTGTAATCTGTTTATCCTCATGAGGGTCGCAGGCGTGCTGGAGCCTATCCCAGCCGTCTTCGGGTAGTAGGCGGTGTACACCCTGGACTGGTTGCAAGCCAATCGCAAGACACAGAGACAAACAACCATTCGCGCTCACAATCACATCTAGGTACAATTTTAGAGTGTTCCAATAGCCTGCCACGTTTTTGGAATGTGGGAGGAAACTGAAGTACCCGGAGAAAACCCACGCAGGCACGAGGAAAACATCCAAACTCCACACAGGAAGGCCGGAGCCAGAATCGATCCCTGCACCTCTGCACTATGAAGCCGACGTGCTCACCAATAGTTCACCGTGCCGCCCCATTATAGTTATACAGTAGTGAATTAATTACTGACATTAAAAATGAATTCGACTCCACCCCTCAAAATTATTTGTGAAAGGACGATTAAAATATTCCAGCTAGCTGCCAACACATTTTGGGCATCTAAAAAGTGAGAAACATCAAAATACTGCATGAAAATCTAATTGAAAACGAAGCAAAAGAGGAGAGCCCACTGAACATCATAACTAAAAATAAACATGGAAAACACATTTTTAACAAGCCACAGCTATTTTTTTTCTGAGAGGAGTGCAAAACAGACCTGTGCAACGTGATCACACAAAAACAGCCTTGCGAAAAATGATGGAAACGAGTAGCATACTGTAGTGGAAATTTGACATTTAACAGTGTTAACTTGTATCATTGTATCAGCTGATCACGCTATCTGTAAGTGGTGCTATGCAAAGTTGGTTGCCGTGCAAGGTTGTGCGTCAGACTTCATTTCGCTATGTGTAACTGTTGCGATGCAAGTTCATTGCTATGCTAGGTTGTAATTTTCCTGTATGTCAGGCTTTAACCCGTTCCAAGAAGAAAAAAATATATATTATAAGAGGGGCCGCACCCCACTGCTTGGGTAGTCACTCAATCACAGATCTCTAAATTGTGTTTCTCCATCAATTGTAGCTGAAAAAAAGACCTTCGTTGTCTTGGTTTCTCTCAACAAGACAATACCTACAAATAGGGTACGCGTTCAAAGAAAGTCACCTGTGACTGTTTGACGATTGAGGTTGGTCTATGTCCTCAACAAGATCTCATAATGGAAGAGAAAATCCAGTCGTGCTATGTAATACTTGAATCAAGAAATGAATACCAGACTTGGAGGGCAGCTTGGAGAAGAGCAGCTTGCCACTATCAGATCTCGCTCGACAGTCAGCAGATTCCAAGCACCCATGCCAGACTCTACAGAAGACATGAAATAATTTGACTAGAAATAGACTTGTTGATTGAAAGACATTTTGGACTGTTGGATTTCCTGGTGCGTCATCTTTGCCCCAAAACATAAGCGGGCACTCAAACAACCCGTCTGTTTTGGTTTGCTTCTCTGGACTCCTTAAGTTCCCGGCAACCCGGATGCATGGAAAAGAAATCAGTACACTGCACCTTTAGTCTGATTTCCGTTTTGTGCTGAACCACAGTTAAACCAAACTAAACTGGTTTTACAAGTCAGCTTAGTACTGGTTCAAATGCACTCTCTACTTACTACATGCTACTCCACCCGACTCTAGGCTACACCACAACTCGGCCCATGCATCACTCCCACTCTACTTCTACTTGTTCTGCAGCAAGATCCTGGCTGATCCCTTAACACACGCTGCCACCTGCTGGACAGATTTTAAATGATTTACAATGCAGACAAGCCTGATCCTTAGACAGAGCCTGCGTTAGACTCTTCTGCACACTATTGCGCACCAAAAATACATAATGGGTAAGCGGCCGTAGCAGGTTTTCAAGACGTCTTTAACAATGTACTCTATGTGCATAACATATTCCAGAATTAATCTTAATAATCTTAATTAAACGTGCAGACAAGATAAAAATGAACAAGGGAAATACATGGAGGTACTTGCAGTTCATTCATGTAACTTAATGAGCTTTAAGTAAGCATTGACTCACTTGAAGTCAGAGAGGTGACACTCCCTGTATTTATATCCACCATCAGCAACTCCTACGACACAAACAAGAACAACCTTTACTCAAGGACATTCAACATGTGAGTAAAACAAACAAACAAACAAACAAACAAACAAACAAACAAAACAGACTGTCTAGTTTTCTTTAAAAAAATGCAATTAGTCTTAGGAAATGAGAAAGACCTTGCGGCTGCGTTGAGGACAGGCAACAATAATTCGCTGACTATCAGCTGCCCAGCATTTAGATGGCAACTGACTGCAATAGATGCCAGTGAAACCATCTGTACAATCACAAACACAAAGCCTCAAGACAAATTTTATGAGCAAAATGTGCAACAAAAAGGGCGAAAAATGTTACTTACCTTCTCCTGGTCTCTTCACCACATCCACCACCACTGAGGTCTTCTTAGTATACCAATCATACTACAAAAGAAAGAATACATGCTTCAACATTACAAAGTAAACTGTACTCTAGCCACAACCCCCCAAAAAGCATTCCAAACAATGCACCAGAGAAAATATGACTAATAATAATAATGTGTAATGAGCTTTACCATACACAGTCGGCTGCACTGCATGTGTGGTCCATAGCAAGTAGATTCCAGGTAGACAATTCGGCACTGGTCTGGGCTCAGCCTGGGCGAGGACACTGCACTGTTTCCAGATAGCAACTTCTCTGAGAGGTGCAAAACATGCAATAAGATGAATGAGCAATCTATCGGTAAGTTAAAACACAAAAAGTAACCACATCCATTTGCACAGTCTTGATTACATTTCCAGAGTTGCATACTAGAATGAGTAGCAGCTCTGAAGCTTAGCTGGTTGCACTTACCACATTTCCCTCCAGTGAGATCCACATAGTACAAAGATGAGCTGACCCAAAAAGCAGAAACATGAACAGTGGTGAGTGGAGACAAACTCAATGAGGATTGTATTTTGAACAGCGTTAGCATGCGGAGTTAATACAGAGACTGTGCTGATCAAAATGAAGATCAAATCACCTCCTGTTGGGACAGGACCTGAGTCCAAGTCTGAAAGGTTCGTGACACCATCCAGCAAACACCACACCAGTGTCACCTGGAGCCCAAAATGCCTGCACAGACCAAGAGAGGCCACAAGCACTCTGATTGTTCAAACACGAAATGGACGGATTTCCTATTAACTGGCATTCAAATAAGCTAAGTTCCTTGTCGATACGATATAATTTCATGAACTAACACCTGCAATATGTTGCATGTTGTTACCGAACCTCTGGTAATTAAGCCACGCTAATGTTTTACTCAGTAGTTGCAAATGAAAGGAAACATGTACACTGTGCACCAACCTGTCCTGGTGAGATGTTCTCAGGCACTCCTTCTAACACAGAAACATTGTTCCCCTCGATGTCCACAACACACAGCACTGGACTGCTCTTCTGAACCAGCGCTTCTCCCCAGTCCTCATAAAAGACAAACTGCTCTCCCTTCAGGTTAACCGAAGCAAAAACAACATTGCCATGAGCCACATAACACTGAATCAAAAAAAAATAAAAATAAAAATGCATGAGTGTGAAATGGATCTACTTTGACAGCATCTTTTTTCTCCGATCTCAAAGTCTCTTCCTCATCCACAGAAGAGGACAACGGTGAAGACTCAGTCTACAATCAGAAAGTGAAACACAGAATTATTTACCGGAATTTACAACAATGTGCAAGATTGATTGTGAGCTTTTATAAAGATGTGAATCACCCATAGTCTTGCACACTATAAATTTATATTCAGCAATCATCCATTTACTTTCTAAACCTCCTGTCTTAATGAGGGTTACAATTAAGATGGAGCTTGTAATGGACAAATGAAGCTTGTGATCATTTGTGATTCCTCTATTTGCCACTCTTGATTTCAAGATGCAGTGGAAACTAGCCTTCGTCTTTAAATCAAGAGCACCATGTAGAGGAGTAAAAAAATGTCACAAGTGCATCATGAAGCTTCATTTTCCCATCACAAGCTGGAGCTTAACCCATCTGATTTTGGGCAAGAGTTGTGGTACACAATGGACTGATCGCCAAACCGATTGCAGATGAAGTTTAAGAAAAAGCAATAAATCAACCATGAACACATACAAAGAAAATGCCTAATTGTGTAAAGAAGCAACCAACCTTTTGATTTCATTGGTAATTACAGGCTGTGTGAGTTATCATCATGCTTTTCTACTTTTCGGGAGAATCTACGACCAAACCAGCAGCTCTTAACAGACCTGGAAGAAAGACTCGGCCTTGGGTCTCTTTTTCTCAGCCACATACAGGAGGTGTGTCTCAGAATGGGACCAGACCAAGCAACCAAAGATCTCTGAGGACACAAAACCACATTGATGTTGTTGTGTGACTTTTAATTCCATATTGTTGTCATTAGAGCTCTTTTTTCATCAGGAATGTCTGTCGAGTTTTTTTTTTTTTTTTTTTGTGATTAGGAATTATGGTTTTAGTGAATGGGATTTTTGGGGTAACTTACCATCTTCATAAACTTTCCCATGCTTCTTTAAAGCTGTGAGATTGATGCTTTTCATCTTGATGTTTTTATTCCAGATCTGGAGAATAAATTCATTGTAGAAGCTAAGTAGAAACTCTATGAAATAGAAACTCAGTTACAAAGACCAGTGTAAAACAAGTGGTTTACAATTATCTATGTGCTCTTCAGGAATAAGATCTATCTCATTTTTGTTGAAAACGTAGACCGACTACGCCATTGTATTCAGTGTTGGTCATTATTGTGATACTTGGAGAGCTATGTATTTTTTAGGTAGTACTGAAAAGTTTGAGGGCCACTGCTTTAGAGCAGTGGTCTCCAATCACCCATCAGCGGACCAGTACCATTTGGAACTAGGCCGCACAAAGACAGACCTGTGAGCAAATTTAGTCTATCAGACATTGCGGAAATGTGCTTGACACTAGCCAATCAGTTTGCAAATTGAAATAAGCAGAATCTGTCAATAAATGAAAGAAGTAGCAGTAAACAGAAAGTAATGGTAACAATTTGACCAAAGGTTCAGCTAAATGCGCAGCTGATGGCCAGCCATGACTTCTGAAGATGAAGCTATTTTGACAAGAAAAGGACCTCCCCTGGCGGTATCTCCAGAGTGAAGTGGAGGAGGAAGCTGTTGTGCATGGTATGTCATCAATACATGAAACCTATTGAATCATTAGAACCAGTAGCACGGCACCCAAGTGAACAAGTGGAAAGCATAAAAATGCGAGCAGCGTTTGCACAGCCTGCCCACGTAACCTTTCACAGTTTAGTCGCTAATAACTAGATGGCAGCCACCAGACAAAAGCAGCAATCAATCGTGTTATTTCTTGATCAGTCACATTTGCAAGTAGCAATAAGATAAGATAACCTTTATTCGTCCCACACTGGGGAAATTTGCAGTCTACAGCAGCAAGATTGGGGGGATAAAGTGTTTCATTGCACAATGATGCTAACGCCGTATGTGGAACTTTAAAACTTAAAAATTATGTTTACATTTTAGGGTGTATTTATTATTCCTGATTGGTCCATTTCATTGTGGTTCAATAAGATTTTATTTTATATTTGTTGTACAGTACAATAATGCTGTTTAAAATGGATGGATGGAGAAAAATGGTTGCCGGTCCGCAAACAACATGCACTTGTCTCAACTGGTCCTTGACACAAAAAAAAACACTGCTCTAGAGTATTAATAAAACACCAAACCTCCAGAAACTGGTTATCTTCCCCCTTTACTGTACTTTTTCTGACAACAGCCTTCATTTCTCCAGATGGGGAATCTTTACTTAGCAACCTGACATGAGGAGGGAAAAAACGTGTATATTGGAACATATTCAAAATAACTAATACATCTAACTTCATAGCTTATACATACACTCCTTGGACCTCAGTGCAGTTTCCGGATGGCGCTGAAAATACCACAGACTTGTCATCGTGGAACACGATGTACTGTTTGCAAAACTTGACATTTTCATTCCTCTCCAGATCGCGCTGGCTCCATTCTGCAGCAGATGATCAGAATCAATGTCGGTGATCATGGTGGGATGTGTAGCCCTCGACGTTGACACAAACCTGTGTAGATGTTGCTGTATTTGCCTCCATACTGAGA
>CAAKHF010006356.1:0-10560 GCA_901007745.1 Hippocampus kuda | reverse complement strand
TCACACCTAGGGACAATTTGGAGTGTTCCATTAACCTGCCATGCATGTTTTTGGAATGTGGGAGGAAACCGGAGTACCCGGAAAAAACCCACACAGGCACGGGGAGAACATGCAAACTCCACACAGGAAACCCGGAGCCAGAATCGAACCTTTCACTATGCACTGTGAGGTGGATGTGCTAACCATTTGACCCACCGTGCTGCCCGGATAATCGATAAGTAAAAGTACAAGTACTTGTGCAAAGAAAAACTGGTAAAAGTAGAAGTACTCATTTAACTCCATTACTTAAATCAAAGTAAAAAAGTACACTGTCTGAAATGTATTTAAGTACAAAGTACCTGTATGTATACATACATACATACATACACACACACACACACACACACACACACACACACACACACACACACACACACACACACACACACACACACACACACACACATATATGTGTGTATGTGTATCTGTATGTATGTATTTTACCAAACTGGCTAGCATTGACGTAGGCTTTTATGCTTTCGAAATCAGTTCCTGAAGCTTTGCTCATGTTTGATTATTTTGAATGCCAGAAGCTCTCGATTTTTAAGATGCAATCCTTCTTGGCACAGACACAACATCAAACAATTCTCTTAAATCAGGCCACAGATGGGGAACACTCTGTTGCGACTTTGTTGTTGGTTTATGTTGCTTGATGTTTCCCCTGTGCGTGTTTTTTTCCACCTCATAGGACCTTATTTAATCAAGATCCCAAATGTGGTTGACTTTATATTCTCAATGTACGTATTTTTGGTTGTGTCATGTCCAAAGGTAAAAGGCCAATTTTGACAAAGTAAGGAGTACCGTGTTTTTAAATGTAGGGTGTGAAAATAAAGTTGTCAGAAAAAAATAAACACTTTCGTACAAATGACTGAAAAGTACTGCAACCAGACATGTATTTGCTATTTCCCTCAACTGATTCTCAGAGACTTTTTTTTTGTCTCATAAAAAAAAAAAAAAATTGAACATTATTTGAACAGCATTTCTTCCAGAGGTGACTCAATAACATATTTTGAGTATTACAGCTGAATTATTTGTTAAACCTACAGGACTTCTTGCCAGCAAACGTTGCAGACCCCATGAAAAATGCATCCCGCTAACAACAAGCAATACAAAAACATTCTACATCGTTGCCCCCTCCCTCCATTCCAAACCTCACCGGAGAGTTCTGATCTTTCACTTTCAAGAGTCTTTGTAAGACACAGATACCACAAACTGCTCCCCAGGGCCTTAAATAGACCCCTGCTCCAGTGTGTCCTACTAACAGTGTCTGTCTGTTCTGTCCACGACTGTAATGGCAGGAATGCAGAGATCAAATTTCACGTTTGTGTGTATGTATATTACAAATGAAGATGATAATTCTTTTTCTTGATCGCTATTGAGCCACGCAGCCGGTAACATCCCTCTGAGCAGCTCTAAAAGAATCCCTAAAAAGTGAATGATGAGTAAGCAAGCAGCCTTTGTTTTTTTTAATCCCCCATTCCTAGGGGAGGAAGGGCCGGGGCTCGATCTTCGTGTGGGCCTCAGGCAACGGCGGCCGAAGCCGGGACCACTGTTCCTGCGATGGCTACACCAACTCTATCTACACCATCTCCATCTCCAGCACGGCTGAGAGCGGGCGCAAGCCCTGGTACCTGGAGGAGTGCTCATCCACGCTCACCACCACCTACAGCAGTGGCGAGAACTACGACCGGAAAATTGTAAGCTCGAACCTTGGGCTGGAGGGGTAATGAGGGGCTTTTGAAGTCCACCTACTCAGACTTGGTTGTTCAACAAATCGACCAGTAACCATTCAGAGAAAAAAGTGGTCTCTGAATGGTTACAAATGACTGTGGTGAGTCGGGCCCAAATTTATGACCTTTAGGCATAGGTATCAGATTAGGACCTTGGAATGGAATGGGACGTTGACCCATGAATTTTGAACCAGAAATAAATGTATCTTCCAATTAACAAATCTATCGGACTTGTTTTAGTTCACCTGAGTGGATTGAATTCTTTTTTCCCCCAAAAGGTTGAAGGTTGAACTTCCTGAATTGTAGTTCAAAGCTTTAGTCGGAAAAGCTTTGGACCAAAAGGTATTTTTTACTCCACTTGGCTTGACCCACTTCCACCTCATCGTAACCACGGTCCACAGGGATGAAAAATGCAAGTTAGCCAATGTTAGCTACTTAGTCTGGCACAGTCCCGCTACATTCCTCGCACTGATGCTACAAGCGGACACAAACAGTAACCCGGTTGCTTCATACAAATGAGCCATTTTTGCGTGTCACTCTAGTCTACTCGAAAGCCATTCTGTGCTGCAGCACATTTTTAGTGCTTGTGTGTTTGTGTTGGGATAATCCCTCCAAGTTTTCAGTCCAGCAAAGGGTCCTTTGATCAGGGCTCAGACGAGGGGCTAGCCAAACTTTCTCTTGGCTCGCATTCTGCCTTGCTCTAGAAGTCCATATGATTTGGCCAAAGCAGACCATAATCCAACTACAATGAACCCTCGCTTTTCATGGAGGTTAAGGACCAAGACCTGCTGTGAATCGTAACATCCACACTCAGCACTGCATGCAGTGCAGCCAAGCCAGCCATTTATTTCTCGCACAAATGAGTTTGATTTCATAACAATTAAGCCCTGAAAATTTGAGCTCTTGAAGGTTGTATCTCACTGAGTGACGAAAGTTTGCAAGTGTTTGCGCTCATAGTGAAGATTGTTTTTCTTCGGGGATCGGTCAAGGTTCTAAATGGTCGCAAAATGTTTGCCAACGATTTGAATGGTCTCAAGCTGTTCAAAATTTGATGGCGACAAGAAAATCTGTTTGCAACCATTAAAACTGTTCGGGAATGTATGGCGGACGTCTTTGCAACTGTTTGCAACAGTGAACAAACCCTGTCCCAAAAGAAACATTCGCTATGTGTGCACACACTTGGAAACCTTCACCTCTCAATGAGACTGGCTTAGGTGAAGAAAAAATTTTTTCTTTCCAAAATGTGCTCCAAATGTAAACCTTTGGTGCCTGACACACACTCATACCTTGGAAAAGCCCTTATCTTGACCATAATTTCTGTCTTCACATGACCTAAGAGGCAAATTGAGCCTCATCTGAGAACCACAAATCATTGAGAAATTTCGGGTAGACATGATTATTATTATTATGATTATTATTGTTTTTAAATTACAAAACCAACAACATGACAACTATTATGTTTAATCAGAATTTTGTAAGGCTACATACAAATTTAGGTCCATGATCAGAATTGCCTCAGAGATTCCCGGGGAATGTCTAGCTCCGAATTGACTTCTTAAGGCTTTAAGTGACTCAGTCCTTGACAGCATAAACACTCACAGCCGCCTTAACACTCGAACGTCTTCCAGTTTGCACCCCATCAGCTTTAGAGCTCAGGACAACTCCTTTTGTCCTTAACTTGCTCACCCCACTGTAAATCAAAGCTTGCCCGTAAAACAGTTGAAACTGAACTGCCTTTGAAATTTTGACCTGGTCTGAAAATAGGTCTCCAGGCATAAAGTCCTCGGCTCAATTGTCCAAAACATTTTCAGAAAAAAGCAATCAACGATTCCTTTTGTTATTCCTTCCTTTCGAATACTGTAATCTGAAAAATGAGATTGAAAATCATTATTGGCAAAAATTTTATCAGCTGTATTTTGGGTTGCAGTCATTGTATTGTTTGCTGTCAAGCAGGCCAGCTATCAACTGGTCGCCGTCGCTAGCTACTATTTCCCATCGCGCCTTAGAAAGAGCTCAGTGTTTGGGCGACATCTTAAAACATGACATAAAGAGCACAAAAATACATGGACAGGTGTGAAAATGTGCACTTTGCAGCAAATTGTTTGTTATATTCTTCAGAAAAAGTCTCAAGTAGGTGAATTTGTGAATGGTGATCCCTGACTTGGCAGCAGTTTACCGTTTTGTTGAACAGTAATTAGATGCACATTTGCTGTTCACGAATGACAAATTGACCTATTCAGCGCTAGACAAAATTCACATATTCTTGTTGTTGTTGTTGTTGTTTTTGTTTGTTTTTTTGGGCTGGTCTTTCTGAAAGATCCTAAAATAGCATAGGATGACTGTCTAATGCCAGATTCAGACCAAACACAGAATGTTTGCCTTTCAGAGGGAGTTGCGCCGAGGCAGGAAAAATAAGTGTTTTTCTGTGTGTGTGTTTTTGTGAAATGGAATACCGGTAAGTTGGCTTTCGTTTCCGATTGGCTGTCACGATGCAATTTGGATTTTCAAAACGCAAGTGAATGGGCGATCAAGCAAATTTGCGGGTGCTTCGCCACCAATTGTCAAACGTATCCTCCACTCTTCCCAGCATGGATTTGTGCTTATTCGGGCAAACGGCGTTGACTATATGTAATTGCGCCACGAGAAATGTGCAACTTGCAGCATTAACTACGAAAGTAGTACAGTATAGTTTGGTATCAGTATCATTTGTTGGTGGTGCATCTCTTCTGAAAGCCTAGCTTGGAATGATGGCTTGAATTCTTTGGAGGTATTGGGTCTAGAGAGTCACTGTATCAAAGAGAGAATCTGAGGGTTCAGGTGCATCACCATTGTTTCTCTCTCACCATGCAGATCACAACAGACCTGAGGCACCGTTGCACGGACAGTCACACTGGTACGTCGGCCTCAGCTCCCATGGCTGCCGCCATCATCGCTCTGGCTCTGGAAGCCAAGTAAGATCCACTTAACTGCATCCCTTTCGCTTCATTCCTTTTTCACTTTGCTTACATTCTTATGTCTCGCTGATGGAGTGAGGGAGATCATATGCCCGGAAGTCTTGTGTTTGTCACGGCATCCATTTGAGTTGAAGGATCCATTCGAACCATGCGTCCGCCAATTGACACCTAGTGTCCAGTCAGCATTTTTCTTGCTGTCCTCAGTCGAAAGTTGTGACAAGGTGAATATAATGGATAATAATCGGGCTGCATATGAGACTCCATAATCTCCATTTTAGTCACTACCCTCAGTCTCCTCCTGAATGAAATGTAATTCACCATGACAAACTGCCAATACTGTTACTCAAAATAAATACCACTTGTTGTTGTTTGTAAAGTAACATTGGTGTAAAATAAAGTAACATTGGTGTCTCCTGTAGCTCTGCCTTGCTAAAGCAATTTTCATTCTCCTCGTGGATAAAATCTCCTGACTGGAGAATTCAAGAGACTCTCAGTTGCCTTCACTGATGCTCTTTTTTACCGTTTCTTGTTCTGATTTATGCGCTTAATGGGGATATGTTTATTCACAAATTATGAATTGATTAAGCCGGTCCTAGACGACTTCAATTTTTGCCCGTTGTCACGTGCCTAGCTGCTCAATTAGTTGAGGTCATTTAGTTTAACCTGGATAATCCGCTTTTAATCTCCAGCAGTAGAAAATATTCTGGCTTTCCTGGTATAGCGGACTGGGCACGTACTCTAAGCCTGTTTCCTCAACAAGATTATTGACACACGGACTCTCTGCTCACCTGCCTTTCCTTCCTCCCCTTATTTTTTTTCTTCTTCTTTTCTTCAAATCCACTTGGATAAACTTGCATGCACATGCAGGAACGGAAGCATCAATCGCTTTCAACAGATTCTCTGATAATATCAGCTGGTAACTGATGAACCAATGCCATTGCGGTGAACCAGCTGTTGTGCGGTTTCCTTGTAGTGTGAAAGAGCTTTTCAAAGTTTTGGTGAAACGGAAAAGGCCCCGGGCATAGAGATGAGCTGATTACAAGGTCACAATGACCTCACAAAAACATCTTTTTGTACTCTAATGGTAGACGCATACATCAAACTACTTCAAACTCTGGGTTCCCTCAGCACAACAGCGGTACGGTGCGACTGAATGAACCTCACGACAAAATAATTATCTCAATATTGTGGCAAGTTGGCAAGATAGAAAAGCTCCAGATGCTTTGTAAAAAGTCATGACATTGTAAATAAAAATAAAAGCACAAAATTGTGTTTTTGAACATAACAGCAGTGACAAAGTAACTTTTATTTTCAAATGATCCTATTGGCTCAGTGATACAAAGTATCATGGTCTATGTAGTTCACAATGCTCTGTTCATCTGATAACGTAATAACACTTGAGGCACTTACTTGCTAACGTACGCATACATTGTGAATTGAGTCGATTTGTGGAGGAACTCAAACAGGTTACGTTCCCCTTCATCCGGCGATTAGTGTGGGTCTTAAACAGGTGGCCAAAACACGCAAAATTCATATCAAATTGCATGAATACACTAACCACCAGAGGGTGCTGAAACTGCACAAATGGATAATAACCTGGCCTATTTAAAAGATGTAGTGCTTTTAATATCGTGACATGACGACGACAACATCGTGGCAATTTTAACATCGCAATATCACAGATATCGTTCCATCCCTGTCATCTATGTCAGTGTAAGTAATTAAGTTATTTTTAGCATCCTTAATTCGTGATTATACATGATTGTTGATATTGGTGGCAACAGTTCGTGAGAGCAATATTATCGACTGGCCACAACTACAGTCAGGAAGATGATTCAAGACAGTCGCCAGACCAGCATGAAATGTCCATTAATTCTTGAAGATATGGTTTATTTTGAAATTGGCCTTCTCATCGCATGTTACTCTCATGCAAAGCGTTAACGAGTGTTGCTGTGGCTGGCTTGACTGTCTTCCAGACGGTGCATATACACATAGGTCCATGTGCACACCAAATGAACAGGTTTGTGAGGCAAGGAGTCTTTCACTTCTAATTTTATTATTTTTAATTAATCAGAATTATTGAACAAAGTAATGAAATGAAAAGGTTTTAAACTGTTTGCTTTGCTACCAGTAATTTACTGGTTTTCATTACATACAATAAATCAATTTATTATTTCATGAGATAAAGGAATAAAAAAATCAATTAAAATGCATAGATTTGAATGAACCAATTTTAGGACAAAAATAACTAAATTTATGCTTGCCTTCCCTGTGCCCACTTCGCCCGTCCCTACTCTATGCTGTGAAACCTGTTCAATTGATGAAGGTGTGATGTGGCAACAATTTGACCCGGAACAGATTATTTGTTGCTAATCTGCATCACAGGAATATTGAGAATGTTTGTCTCCTCGCGTCTTAGTTAATCATATTTTTTCTTAACTTAATTACCCGTTACAGTAGCGCTAAGGAAGCCGCATTAAAACCTTCATATTTGTTGCAGCTTCCGCTGCCAGTGGTTTTGTGCGCTTGCTTCGTTAATTACTATTGGGTTGTTTATGAGAGGAAGGCTGTTGTGACCTAGATAACGATGCCATTCCACTCTTAATTAATGGCCATAAAACATTTATGGGGCCATCATTACTCTTTGCCAGCTACTCCGCCCCCACCACCCCATTAATATTGATCTTTTGCACTCAAATTCATTTGGCCTTCATGGCATATACTTCTGTTCAGTTAAAGTATACTTAGAATATTTAAAAGGAATATCCATATATATTTAAAATGTTCCATGACCAAGCTCATACATTAAATCTATTTACTTGTGTATCAAATCAAATTTTTTGAGCGTGGTTCTCAGAGTTGTATGATTCTCCCCTAAAAAAAAAAACAAAAATTCTATTTCCCCGCTGAAATTAATTGATAAGCCATTAATCTGCTTCTGGATATGTACCTTTAAGGGGCGTGGCTGACTGAGTGACATCAGGAGATGGAATCAATTTGTGTTAATTGTGGCCTCCTTTATCAGTTTGCAAGTGTTCTCATCTTTTATTTGGTTGTTTCATTCAATAAAGAGCTGAAAATGCATCAGGGATGATGGCTCGCCTTGCCCATATGTGAGGGCATTAAACTACCCTAATTTGTCAGGGAACGTAAGAATGCTTATGGTGGATTCCAAAGCAAACACAAACAAAGCAAATTCTTTCAAATCTGCTTTTACAAAAAGAGCATCTAAGCTTGAGGGAAAGGCCAAAAAACAAACGCAGCATGACAAAACGTCGATGTTAAATAAATGACAAGCAAAGAGATGGACAGAGAGCTATGAAAGGAAGACACCAATGCTCACAAAAACACAGTAGTACTTAGTAGTACTTATAAAAAAAACAAAAAACAAAACAAAAAACCCCCCCCGGGGAAAAACAAAATAGCTACTGGCAGAAAACAAGATGAATGCAAAACAAGCACTTGGGTAGCAAAATTGTTTTAAAATCCATTCTATACCAGTTGACTTGAGAGCACTCTCAGCCGAAGCATTTTCTGAACAGAGGACTGGCTTGATTTGGACACTCCGATCTCTTTTTTTTCCAACAATGAGGGTTTTTTTTCCTGTTTTTTTTTTTTTGCTAATTCTGTCCAAGTGCTGTATTATGGGGCCCAATGTCCTCAGGTGTCAGCCCTTTTGTCTCGACTGTCACGCAATAACACTTCATTCTCATGAAAAACAATGCTTGGCTGACAACCGCTCTCGGATGGCGTGGAAGCATCTGGATGACATGCGGATATGGAAGGGAATCCCAGGAAACACGGTGACCCACTTGCCGGTTCTCCCCCACTATTTAATGTAGTGTTGGGGACATGAAAGGAGTTGTGACACATGGTTGCCTGTCCTGTAATGGATCTCACGTGAGAAGAGAGAGGCCGGCAGGTGGGTGGGGGCTGCACAGATGAATGAGCCTCAACAAGCTCCAGCCAAGCCTTCCTGTAATTTCCACCTCCATTTTGTGGTTGCATCGTTTTAGTTTCAACCTCTTTTCTCCCTCTTATAGACCATCTTTCCCTCCAGTGCTTTAGGAAGCCTGTTTTTCTGGCACCTGTAAAACTGAATTAATGCTGACATTTAAAAAGAGAGAGCATTCTGGAACAAAAGCTGCTAAACACTTTGATATTAAGACCTAATAGAGTCAGGATGTGTGTATTAGCATTTTTTTTTTTAATGGCAAACATTCACCACTTCCTGTTGAGAAATGTGACATCTGTAAAGTTAAATCCATATTGGAATTTAAAGAGAAACAGCAGTTTGTGAACAGTCTCTGAATTAGCAAGTTTGAATCTTGTGGAGATGGCGACTTTAACAACAAAGTCTAACCCGACATGCGGTCGCTGCACATTGTGTGTGTCCATCCTATGTTTACAAATAAGTTCATATTTCCCTTCTTCTAGTCCTCTTCTGACTTGGAGAGATGTTCAGCACATCATTGTGAAGACATCCCGAGCTGGACACCTCAGCGCTCCCGACTGGAAGACCAATGCAGCTGGTTACAACGGTATTTACACAGCCTATTATACTGTACACTGCAATGTCCAATTTGTTGCAGCTGCCCTTACTATCCTTTTAGATTAAAATGGTCTTTTAAATGTGGGGATTATTACACTTGTGTAGTTGCACACTTGATGGGTGGGCGGTGCCTCGAGGGACACAAGTGTTTATAGCAATAAAACAATAATGGTCTGTGTGTGTGTGTGTGTGTGTGTGTGTGTGTGTGTGTGTGTGTGTGTGTGTGTGTGTGTGTGTGTGTGTCTGGACCACAGTTAGCCACTTGTACGGCTTTGGCCTGATGGATGCGGAGGCCATGGTGAAGGAGGCAGAGCGATGGAAGCAGCTACCCTCTCAGCATGTTCCGCCTCAACACGTCTGCGTGGAGAGCGCCGACCGGCAAATCAGGTATATGATCAAAAGCTGGCCATTTCGGGAGCGCAGGAATGGATTTGCTCGTTCTTTGTATTGTGTTTGGTGCACTTATTCCATGGCAATAATCAACCTATTCCTCAAAATGGGCTGTTAAAAGTGGAAGTATGCAGTACAAGTGTACCTTGATTTCGGAGTGCCCAAATTTGCCAGTTTTGCAAGTTACAAGCTGTCACCTGTTCATTTATTTTCCTCCTCGGTGTGAAACAAAAATGTGAAAAATGTTGCTTCCGCTGTAATTGAGCCCCTTTATTTTCTCTCTGGGCGCCAAGGTGGTCAACTTGTTAGCACATGGATGGACTGGTTAGCACATCCACCTCACAGTGTATAGGTGCAGGGTTTGATTCTAGCTCCGGCCTTCCTGTTTGGAGTTCTCCCGTGCTTGCATGGGTTTTCGCCAGAATCAGAATCACCTTTATTGTCATTGTAAAGCATACAATGAAATTTGGGCGCCACTCCTTACTGCATTTCGAAAAAAATAAAATAAAATAATATAAATACAAAACTCAACAACACACAACAACAGCAGCAGTAGTGGTAGTGTGGACTGAGACTTATATTGTACACAGGACACATATTGCACATGAAATGAAATGGCTCAGATATGAAATGAAATGAAAGGTACTCTGGTTTCCTCCCACATTTCAAAAACATGCATGGCAGGTTAATGGAACACTCTAAATTGTCCCTAGATGTGAATGTGAGTGCGAATGGTTGAGGTGTGAGTGGTTGTTCGTCTGCGTGCCCTGCGATTGGCTGGCAACCGGTTCAGGGTGTCCCCCCGCCTTCTGCCTGAAGATAGCTGGGATAGGCTCCAGCATACCCGCGAACCCCCGTGAGAATAAGCGGATTAGAAAATTGAGGGATGGATTCC
>CAAKHF010006355.1:63856-85383 GCA_901007745.1 Hippocampus kuda | reverse complement strand
ACGCTGGCTCATCGCTCGGTGAGTGAGGTGTGAAGCGCCTCGAAGACAAGTGAGACCCCCTTCACCGTTTGGATGAAAACAGTCTGCCAGAAAAATGTCAGTTGCGTAGGTCACCAAAAAGGACTTCAGCGTTCTATTACTGCTCGTAAAAAGTAGCCCTCGAAATATTGAAAAAAGTCATGGTTGGAAAAAAAAAACTTGGACAGACGTGGAAATGTCAGTGGGCAAAAACAGGAATGTGCAAATTGCCATTTTGCCTGAGAGTTTCAAAAGAATACAAATTCAGTTGAAAGGAATTTCCAATGGCGCACAAAGGCTGCCGCGGTACAGATGGTGCGTTTGCCCCCCCCCCCCAACTCGCAGCCCTTTTGCGCCTTGACGCTCTCTCCCGTCCCGCGCGGGCGTGTTGTTCTCAGCTTCGGCATCGCGGGCAGCACCAACGTGACGGGCGACCAAGTGAAGAAGCTGGACATCCTGTCCAACGACCTGGTCATCAACATGATCAAATCGTCCTTCACCTCCTGCGTGCTGGTGTCCGAGGAGAACGACAAAGCCATCATCGTGGAGCCCGACACCAGGGTAGGAGCGCGTGAAACCACGCGGGCGGCGTTTGGCCCCCCGGGGGCTGAGCCACAATGTCTTCCCCTCAGGGCAAGTACATCGTGTGTTTCGACCCGCTGGATGGCTCGTCCAACATCGACTGCCTGGTCTCCATCGGGACCATCTTTGCCATCTACAAGAAGGTGCGGGCCAAAGCGGAGCCGCCGCGCCGCGCTCCCGAGTCCACCCACCCACCAGTGTCCGTGGTCTCGTCCCGCAGGCCTCGGAGGACGGCGAACCTTGCGAGGAGGACGCCCTGCAGCCCGGCAGGAACCTGGTGGCGGCGGGCTACGCCCTCTACGGCAGCGCCACCATGATGGTGCTCTCCACGGGACACGGCGTCAACTGCTTCATGCTCGACCCGGTCAGTACGCGCTCGGCCTCATTCGCGGCATCTCTGCCGCATGACTTTGGTGTCAGCCCGTCCTCCATTCCAGTTGCTCCAAAACGCCGCTCAAATCGCGGTCTGTGACAATTTGGAGCAAAGCTCGCATGGATCTTGATCCAGATTCCTTTTGGATCGCCGCCAGCCGTGACAGCAGCGCCACCGAATTCCACCGATCGGTGACTCGATTTCGTGTTTATCTTGACTTGGACCTCTGAATCATTTTCATCACCTTCGGCGGCTGATTTGGATGTGGAGCCAGAGTGTGAGTGCAGGACAACACCGACGGACAAAAATCAAATAGATGTCAACTAAAATGGATCACGTGGTGTGGATCTGGAACTTGGTGTGTGTGTGTGTCTTGGACATGCAGTGACTGAAAAAGGCGACATTGGATGTCCAAGCAGATCCAAAGCCACCGACACGCACCACGGACGCGGCTGCGGAAGCAAATGACTCCAGGAGGAGTCATTCCGATGGAATGGAAAGAAACCATTTGCATCCTTTCTGCTCTGCAGGCCATCGGCGAATTCATCCTGGTGGACCGGGACGTGAAGATCAAAAAGCGGGGCAAGATCTACAGCTTGAACGAAGGCTACGCCAAATACTTTGAGCCGGCCGTCACGGAGTATTTGCAGCAGAAGAAGTTTCCTCGGGTAACGTTGCCGATCGCCGTCGGGGGAGGCGGCTTGCCAAAAAGCTCCTCCTCCTTCCAACCCGGCCGCCTGCCGGCGCTCTGGTCTCGTCATGTCAAAGTAGTGCGGCGCCGCCTTGCGCTACGACCGACCTGACTCGTGAGGTTTTCAACTCACGATTTGGCCGACGCGCGCGGGAACTCGAGAATCCGACGCGAGTTGCTCGACAACAAGCAGCGCTTCGGTCACCGGCGAACAATTCATCCCCCAAAAGGCCGCCAGCTGTCTCATGGCGCTCCCCGTTGAACTTTGCTGCCTCTCAAACTAAACAGAGTGCAAAGAGAATCACGGCCAGCGTATTGAAAAGGGCGAGCGAGAAAGGCCCCGAGAGCTTCCCGCTAACGCTAACCGTCATCTGTGTTGTGGCGCTTCAAGTCCTGACTCCATACGGCTAATATGGCGGTAGAGACGCGACGACCGATCGACGCCTGATCCATGATCAAACCAACGGACAATCTTTTGGATCGTCCATTTGTCGTGGAGAGACCTCGTTTCCTTTCAAATTTCCTTTTGTTTTGTCAGGAAACGCTGACTGGAGCCTTTCGAATGACAAACGCGGTCGGGGTCGAAATTCAAGTGGTATCGCAAGGCACCGCCAAAGTGACTAGCCAGCGGCTCATGCTAACTAACTAGCTAACGCCCGACTCGCCGCAGGACGGCAGCGAGCCCTACAACGCCCGCTACGTGGGCTCCATGGTGGCCGACGTGCACCGGACGCTCATGTACGGCGGCATCTTCTTGTATCCTGCCAACGCAAAGAGCCCCGAGGGGAAGGTGAGCTCCGGCGACGGCAACGCCGCCTTGACCAGTCGCGTCCTCTTTCACCCCTCTGCGTCCAAAGTCCACGTTAAGAGGGCTTCTCCAAAGTCTCGCGGGAAGGTCAACCCTGCAAATTTTCACGCGGCAATCCTGCCAAACGACAAAAAGCCATTTTTCCCTATTTTCTACAGAAACCGGCAAAGGCGGGATCATTGCTCACGCGCACGTGCTTTCGCCCCACAGCACAGTCAACCCGGACGCCTCGCGACTCCAGCCTCGTCTGCCTTCGCCTTTTTACGCAGAACTCGGCAAAAGCACAATGCAGCTGTGACTTCAAACGTCCGTTTCCAAAGAGTTGTTTTTTCCACAGAGCGCTACCAAACGGAGGCATCGTAGTAGCGGCGCACGCGTCGCTATTACGATGCCGCCGTCGGATGGTGCCACGCTGCCGGCTGCGCGCTGCGACGCATTTGCACATTGCGACACTCTGCTTGCTTTCAACACAAGAGTCGGCCCTCGAAAATGGCAGCTGCGCGACCACCTCCAAGGCGGCGTTTGCCAAAAGGGCATCTTTTTCTTTTTTTTTCTCGTTTGGGGTGTGTGGGGTGATGTCAAAGCTGCGATGTGCGATGATATTAACGGGCGTCCTTCTCCCCGCAAGCTGCGTCTGCTCTACGAGGGCAACCCGATGGCCTTCATCATGGAGCAGGCCGGGGGCGCCGCCTCCACGGGCTGCGAGGACCTCCTGGACATCCGGCCGCAGAGCATCCATCAGAGGGCGCCGGTGGCCATGGGCTCCCCCGACGACGTGGCCGACTACGTGGCCCTCTGCCGCAAGCACGCCGCGCCGGCAAAGTGACCCCGTTCGGGGAAGAAGTCCGTGTCGGTGTGGCGAAAGGCCTCGGCCGAGACCGGCGCGGCCCGCCAATAAAAATGCTGTCAAAAGCCGCCAAGGCCTCATGTTGCTCTTTCGGGCCGGTGCGCTCGTCTCGCTCGCTGGCGTAACAGTCGATGGACCGACTCTGGCGCCTCCTCGCTCCGTCAAACGGTTGAAGGGCGCGACGTGAGAACAAAGGAGGGGAAGGCGGCCCCATCTTCTCAAATATAGTGCAGCGGGCCTGCGCTTCGCGATGGGACGGCTCCTTTCGAGACACCAGCAAATCACCGCAATCAAGCTTCCGTCCGCGATATCTCCAATACAGTAATCCCTCGTTTATCGCGGTGAATGGGGACCAAAACCACCTGCGATCAATGAAAATCCGCGAAGCAGCGACCAATTAACATATACATAAAAAAATTCAAATTGCTCCACGTGGGCCTTTGCGCTTGAGCAGAGCGCACTAACACACACACACAGGCTGGCGATGATCCCACAGCGAGCAGACGTGGGACCTTGTGGCGCGGCTTGCGCTTGGCCTCAAGTGGTGCGACTATGCTCCGGTTACGCTGACCTTTCGGCTCAAAGGTCAGCAGCGGTTCAGGCGGCCCCTGCGACCTTGGATGCAATTCAATTCAAAAGGAGCTGCGGGGATGCTGCAAAAGGCCGACGGGAAATTGAACAGCGAGCGCGCTCTCCCGTCTTGGCCGCGTTCTGCGTCAAGTCATCTCTGCGCGAAAGATGCTAGGGCGTGTGAAGTTGAACGACCCGGACAGCCTGCCTCCTTTGCCAGTCGCTGTGGAAAATCCACCTGCAGGATCTCCGTCGCGACGCCGACACCGCGGAAGTCCCCAAAATGGGAGAGGGCGGAACACCCTGGACGGCGTGCCGCCTTGGCTGGGTTCTGCGTCAACGGCAAGTGATCGCAGCCGACACCCGACACCACGCGCACACAAATAGCTCCCCCCTGAAAGGAGCGGCCTCACTTTGCTTCTTCCCTCGGCCGAGTCAGGACGCCGACCGACTCTCAACGGCAAGCGGCATGGCGGACCCGTCGACCTTTGACGTGGACGTGTGGACGCTGACCCGCTTTGTGACGGAGACGGGCCGGCAGGCCAAGGGGGCCACCGGCGAGCTGACGCAGCTGCTCAACGCCGTGATGAGCGCCATCAAGGCCATCTCCTCGGCCGTGCGCAAGGCCGGCCTGGCCCACTTGTGAGTAGCTCCTCCCCTTCGCACGCGCACGCGCAGGCACCCGAAGGCCACCGCGCGTCTTTTCTAAAAGCGGGAGAAAGAGGAAAATCCCATTTTTCCAAAGGAAAGACTCATCTTTGCGCGAGCAAAATGGAAAGCCGTTCGGAGGAGCGGACGGATAGCCATTTATTTGTTTAGTTGGAGCAGCAAAGGTGAGGCGCTCAAGCGTGTATTCTGAAATGACAACAAAAAAGACTTTCGTGTTGCCGCAACGCTACTTTGACGTTCAACGCTTGAAGTGAGTTTCTCCAGCGCGGGGTGGAAGGTGGCCGCGCCGGCTCAATTTCGCGATGGGCGCAGGCAGGGGCTGGCGGGCCGCGTGAACGTGACCGGCGACGACGTGAAGAAGCTGGACGTGCTGTCCAACCAGCTGCTGCTCAACATGTTGAAGGCCTCCTACGGCACCTGCTGCATGGTCTCCGAGGAGAACGAGGGCCTCATCGTCACGCCCCAAGACAAGAGGGTCAGCATGTGCACACCCAAAATCCAACCGTGACGTCGAGCGCGCGCACGCGACGTCTCATCCATACGTCGGGCTTTGTTCCAGGGGAAGTATGTGGTGTGTTTTGACCCTCTGGACGGCTCCAGCAACATCGACTGCCTGGCCTCCATCGGCACCATCTTTGCCATCTACAAACGAGTGAGTCTCTCTTGCCAGCTCGCCTTCCGTTCCACTTCATCCACACGTCTGCCGACGTGGACAATTTTTTTTTTTTCGGTTCACCTCAAGATGTCATCGATCGAGCGTCTTTCCCTCATCTCGTCGTCAATCCGTCAGCCAGAACGTCCGTCAACGCCTCTGTGCTGCTGGTTTAAAAAAAAACAAAAAAAACGTGTAGTAGCGCCTTGCGGCCTAAAGAGGGCGCAATGTTGTAGCAGGTAAAAGCGATTGCTTTAACTCTCCAAGGCAAACAGCCTTTCATACGAGTCAGGCTCAAGGCCAGCTTTTTTTTTTTTTTTTCCTCGGAGGAGCACTTTTGCTCATCAAGGAGCGAGGCGAGCGCTCCTTGATGATACCAAAAGGCATGAAGGGCTGATGTCGCAAACGTTTGAGCGGGCCACGTCACGCGGGAGTAGCGGCCGAGGTGAATTCGGACCGGCAGAGTGAGGCAGAGCACACCTTTGGCCCTCAAGGATTGTCGCGTCCGCGCAGGTGACGGAGGGCGAGCCCACCGAGGAGGACGCCCTCCAGCCGGGCCGCGACATGGTCTGCGCCGGCTACGCCCTCTACGGCAGTGCCACCCTGGTGGCCCTCAGCACCGGCGCCGGCCTCAACTTTTTCACGTTGGATCCGGTGAGTACAGTCAGATGAAAAAAAAAAGAAAAAGAGCGGCGCTTGGAGCAAAGTCGAGTGGCCGCGGTCCAGCGCGTGGCTACGTTCAGGCAACAAAACTTTGGTTGATTCCCGCTGCGGCCACTGGCCAGGCCATCGGCGAGTTCATCCTGACCGAGAGGAACGTGCGCATCAAGCCCAGGGGGAAGATCTACAGCCTGAACGAGGGCTACGCCAAGTACTTCCAGCCCGCCGTCAACCACTACATCGAGCGCAAGAAGAACCCCGAGGTCAGCGAGCCGCCGTCCGGGGCGCGGGGGGGGGGGGGGGGGCCGCGGGGGGGGGGGGGGGGGGGGGGGGCGCACGGGGGTGAGTTGCATCCTCACAGCAACCGCCGTCGGCGGCGGCCACGTGGCGTTGCGGTGGACGTCGCGTGCGCGTTTTTCTCGTTTTCAGGTCTGAGTCACCGCATTCGCTCCGGGCGCGTGACGCCCGCACCGTGACTCGGCGACCACAGGACCGGAAGCGCCCCCGCGCCGCGTGAAGCCGTGAGTCGGCTTTTCTCCACAGGGCGCACGCGCAGCCACCTTCTTCACCTCAAAACGTCCAATGATCGTTTTGTACCTTTTTTTTGGGGGGGGGGGGGTAGCATAAGGACAGACTACAAAGCGTAACTAAATGGAAAAAAAAAAAGTTTTGAAGTTGACCCAAACGACTTGGTGGTGCCACAATTGTGAGTGCTTCCTCTTTTCACTTCCGTTATGATTTGATGCCATAGGTATCCCCCCCCCCCCAAAAAAAAAGCAGACTTCACCAAAAATAGCCTGGTCGAGGCAGGTGTGCACCATTAACGCCTGAATACAAAACAGGCGGCGATATGACTAGGTCGCTAGGTCGCGCGCTTGTGGCAACGCTAAGCTAATTTCCTTGCTTCCTCGCGCACTTTGGACGGGACAGTCGCCCCCGCGGACACGACCACCGCACTTGCACATGCGTTGCTTTTGCTGGGAAATTAGAAGGCAAGTTGAGCAGGCGGCGGCGGCGGCGGCGGCGGCGGCAGACTTTTGAGTCGTTGAGGGGAGCCGGAGCCCATTTGCTCATTTGGGGAACCGGCGCTCATCGAAACAAGACGCTTCAGGAAACGCAGCTGCTCTGACGCTTTTGGCCTCTTTTCATTCCGCGGTAAAGATCTCTTTCCAATATTTGACCTTGACCAGTCGCCGGCTCATTGAGCTCATTTGAACAAAATGGAACAAGTAGTGAACACCCCCCCCCCAAAGAAAAGAAAAAAAAGCTTTGAGCTGTCAACTGCCACTCCCAGCCAAAGTGAATTGTCATCCATCAAACAAAGAGACTTGACACAACTGCCAAAACAAAGTCCGCGCTCAGCTTCACACTCTCACAAACGGTTGGCGTGCTAACAGGGAGCGTCGCTAGTTGCGCTTTTGGAGGCGAGAGAGCACAAAGAGAGCAACGCGTATACGGTAAATTATCAAAGAATACTCGCTGGCATCCATTCTTTGTCCTCTGCGAAGAACGGCAGCATCTTCCAAAGTCACTTTGAGTCGCAGTCGTTCTCTTTTGATTTTTGTCCGAGTGACCGCGCGGCGCTCCCGCTGGCCAAGGCGAGCGCAGCGCAAGGAGCGGACGCGATCCGTTGAGTTACAGCCGCAAATAGTCCACTCGGGTTCTTGTTTTGCGAGGGCTCATGTCATGTTGGTGTCTTTCGGGAAGCAAGGATACTTTTGTCTTTTCAGGTCCTTTCGTCAAATGTTTCAGCATGATGTGTCGACGATACCGTGTTTTTGGGAATCCTTTCTTCTTTGTGCTGTCGCTTTTCCCATCTGACGTGTAGCGCCCTCAGGATGCGGCACGAGCGACGACACCGAGTCCACGATGAAAATGCAGGTTTTATTCCTGGCAACCCGTGAGAACTGGTCCCGCGAAGTGCCTTCCAAACCAAATCAAAGACAATTGGTTGAACATAAAATACACACAAACCTCATGGGCTCGCCAACCTTCGCCGAAATCCTGCCCGTCGTCGTCTTGCCGCCTAGGCTGGCTTCTTGGTACTATCGTCTTCTTCCAAAAATGGCTACGCAGACCTTCCAAAACGTGTCTTTGAACGTGCGCCAGTAAGTGTGCACGGCAACTAACGTCGGGTGGACCTTTTTCCGCGATAATTGGTTCCGGCCAACAATCGCCACCGGATGACTTCGGGACACCAACGATCAAGCTGCTTCATGTGAACTAGAGGCAGTAACATCACGTTTTGTCTTTTATTTGGAATCGCATCTTCCTGAGATGTGTGTTTTGGGTCTATTTGCACATGGGGAAAAAACAAGTCATTTGCATATTTTTGGCGTTGCGATTTTCCGTTCTTCAACGGCTCCGTAGAGTTTGAATTTGTTTAGGGTTTAGGTTTTAGGGAAATGTGTTTTTTGCCTCAATGGCGGTCAATGTTTTTTGTTTCTTGCGCCGCAGGACGGCGGGACGCCGTACGGCGCGCGCTACGTGGGCTCCATGGTGGCGGACGTCCACCGCACCATCGCCTACGGCGGCATCTTCTTGTACCCGGCCAACCAGAAAAGCCCGGAAGGGAAGGTAAGCGCGCTCTCCCGTGGCGCCTGCTTTGGCTTTCTTGAGAAAAGGCGGCGGAAGAAAAAGCGAGAGCCGCGCGGGGAAGTGAAAGTGACGAGCGGATGACAGCTGGCCCGGATGACGCGGATGACGCTTTCTCGTCGCCACCCGAGGAAAGCAAACGGAGACAAACGCAAAGACAAATGCGACAAAGTACCTCGTGAACGAGAAGACCAAAAATATTTGACCTTTGACATCAAGTCAATACTTCACGGAAATGCTCAAATCGCGGATTAAGAATACAACGGAAAGTCATTCGGGGTGTGACACGTATTTGGGTTCTGGGGGGCAGGGGGCAGATTCGAGACTAAAGTCCCCCCCCCCCTTGGGATTCTAAGGTTAAAAAAAGGTGGAAATAGCAAGAAAGAGCATGACAGAAACCGCGAGGCGAAAAAGAGCAAGTCAACGGAATCATCCGGCCGACGTTGACCCGCGCGTCTCCGTGGATTTGTGTGCCTCGGTGTAGCTGCGCCTGCTGTACGAGTGCAACCCGATGGCGTTCCTGGTGGAGCAGGCGGGGGGCGCGGCCACCACCGGCACCCAAAGGGTCCTGGATGTGCGGCCTCGGGCCCTCCACCAGCGGGCGCCCTTCGTGGTGGGCTCGCCGCAAGACGTCGACGAGTATTTGGCTTTTGTCCACAAGTACCGCTAGAGAGTGAGAGCGAGAGCGGCCGCCTTGCCTTGGGCCGGACCCACTTTGACCAGCAATAAACTGCCAGTCGCAGAAAACGTGTCACCAAACTTCAACTGTGGTCCTTATTGAGCCTACAACTGGCATGTTCTGACAGAAGTTTGGGGCTTTTTTCTCCCAGGAAAGAAAACCAAAATGCTGTTTGTTTTCTTTCTACCCAACATACTTGATTCGCTCCATCAAGCCCCCGCCGACTGTTTTTGAAAACTTCGTTTCAATCTCAAAATCAAAGTGGTCCTTCCAGCCAAAATGTTGAGCCTTTTCCATCTGATGTCAACTATTCTTGTTTCACACATCATTTGGACAGGATTTGTATTTCCAGCAACTATTTTTAGAGCCAATTGTTTTGGTTTGACTCAATAACAATTTTAATGGTCTGGAAAATTGTACTTTTTTTTGGAAAATGGTCCTAGTTGCTCTTCGGTTTCCTCCCACATTCCAAAAACATGCACGGCAGGCTGACTGAACACACCAAATTGTCCCTCGGTGTCGGTGAGAGTGTGTGTGTGCCCTGCGATTGGCTGGCAACCAGTTCAGGGTGTCCCCCCTGCTGCCCGACGACGGCTGGGATAGGCTCCGGCACCCCCCCCCCCGCTACCCTAGTGAGGATTAAGCGGTTCGGAGAATGAATGAATGGTCATAGTTGCAAATTCCACCCCCCCCACCCCAACAACTGTCGGCCATATTTGAATGGAGCCTCCCCGCCTCCTTGAGCAAAGCCACGCCCCTCCCTGAACGACCAGACGCCACTTCCGTGTCCGTGCGCAAAGCCATACCGGCCACGACGGCGACTTGGCTTTGCGCGCAGACGCGGACGGCTGAGAATGAGCATCGGATCCGTTGCGCTTCCATTGATCTCGAGGCTTGGCCAATTTCCAAAAGGGCGACAAACACAAAAGTCGTGTTTCACATTTTTAATGGTCGACATTAAACAACAAAACCCCCACAGACCTTTACAAGAACAGGAGTTCCCCGCTCACTGAGCAACGTATGTACAAAGAATAAAAGACAATTAAAATGAGTTCAATACAATTTGGCTTGAAACTGGTGTCACTTCCCTAAAAACACTCTTGTCGGCTAAAATCCAAAGCCTCCGCTGTGACGCGGTGCATTTTGAAAACACAAACAAGACAAGACAATGGAAGATTTGTCAGACCAGCGGGTAGCTGGCGGCGGTGGCGATGCCGCAGTGGTTCTTGCGGTCCTTGGCCATGTAGATGTAACCTTTGTCGCCCCACTTCTCGCTCCAGCTGCGGGACGAGCGCCAAGGTGTTAGTGAGCCGGCGCTGCTCACGCCCGCGGCGTTTCGCCACCCACCTGTTCTTGACGATCCAGTACTTATTGCCGTCCGTGTCTTCACCCTGAAAGCCGTAGCCCACCACCAGCACGCCGTGGTCCAGCTCCTCGCTGCTGCACTCCTTCTCAAAGTAGATGCCTTCAAAAAAAAAAAAAAAATTTTTTTTAAATTGTGATTTATTTTTTCAAATCTGAAACAAAAGGTTTTTTTTTGTCTTGGCTGAGTTTTGCGGCTCTTTAGTGACCCCACCCCCCACCCCAAAACACTTGTTTTTTTTTGGGGGGGCGGGGGGTGCAGCCAAAACAGATTTTGTTTCGATTGAATGTTTTTTTTTTTTTTTTTTTCCTTAGCCAAAATATTTTACAGATTTCTTTTTGGGGTCAACATTTTGCTGGATTCTCAGTTCAAGAGGATGGTTGCATTTCTGGGGAACGCTCCCGAGCGCAGGCGGGCGGGCGGACGGGCAACCAACCCGATTGGTAGAACTGGAAGGACTCGTGTCCTGCGTCGATGGCCACCGAGACGGGCCCCACCGAGGCCACGGCCTTCATCAGCGCGTGCTCCTTGCCGCTCGGCACGTCCATGAAGCCCGTGTCGTTGGCAGAGTTGAAATTGGGGTCATAGTGGCACGGCTGGTCGTCCTGCCATGACAAAACACACACATCATCAAAAATGATTTGGCATTTCACATTTGTCCTTATTGGGTTTTTTTCCCCCCACCCCCCGACTAAAGGTTTCCAAAATCCAAATCAACAGGTTTGGGGAGGGAAAAGAAAAAAAAAAAGGGCATTTTTAGGACTGCAACCAACGATGATTTTAATCAGCAATTGATGAGGAAAAAAAACAAAAAGATGTGATTTCAGTGCTAATCAATAAATCCTTTCACGTCTATTCATTTTCATCACCTAACTTAACAGACATGTACTGGGCCCCCCTTTCTATTTCAACATTTGGTCATCTGAAAAACGCTTTTTTTTTTTATATTTGGGATGCACAATAGATGAAAAACTTTTGTATTCACCTTTATTTCTTTAATAAACCAAATGATGTCATAAAAACGATCGGTTTTTATTTGACTTGTATTTTCATTGTAGCATATGTCAATAGCCCAATGAACCAAGATTTTCATCCTTTAAAAAAAAAAAAAAATTGGGGGAAACAAATCTTTATGGGCAAAAAATGCTTCCCCCCACCCCTCTGGAAGTGACCCTTTTTAGCTCAAATACGTTTTTCAGAATTTCACAGTAACCACGATTCTTCTATTTTTGGTGGGTGGGGGTAGTGAAACGCTTGAATGGCAGACATGGCGTAAAAGGCTTGTGGAGGTTGAGCGAGAGAGCGAGAGAGGGCCACGTACGGTTCCCAGGTAGGGGTAGGCGTCCTCCGAGTCCAGGCCGTCGTTGTCCTTGATGTACTGGAAGGCCTGGTCCATCAGGCCCCCGTTGCAGCCCTCGTTGCCTTCGGGCCGCGAGCAGTCCACCAGGTTCTGCTCGCTCAGAGACACCAGCTTGCCCGTCTTGCGGAAGTGCTGGCCCTCCAGGGCCCCCGTGGTGCTGAAGGCCCAGCACGACCCGCACTGACCCTGCACGCGCACACACACACACGTCAAGATGGGAGCCCATCGGGGGTTAATGTCAACCTTTTGCTGTCGAAATACATGCGGCGCGTTTCGGAAAGCTAAACGACGCAAGTATGAAAAGGCGGCCGTTTCACTCCAAACACGCGGCGAGCCCGTTAGCGTCGTTGCCCGCATTAGAAGCCATACGGCCCCACAAAAAACACAAAAAAGCTTTGCTCTCGGGGGAGTCGCGAGCGTGTCGGGGCAGTCCTTTTGTTTTTCGCCCGCGTTGGCGACATCGGCCGTCCGATGGGGAGGAGCGAGCGGCGGCCAAAGTCCTTGGCCTACATTGTGGCGTGTGTACACGTAGCACGTGAGCAGCCGCAGCACTGGGACGCTCATATGTTGGCGTCAGCTGTCGCGTTGGATGGAAAGCGGGAGGGAGAGGCAGGGGGGGGGCGAGTGCACAGTGGAGATAAAGTCCATCGCTAAGGCACAGGCGTTATCTTCCACGCCGAGCAGAGTCTCGACTCCCCGAGGCCTCCGTCGGTGACCGCACAAACTGGCTTCGCGACTTTGGATTCAGGAAAGGCGCCGCAAACGGCAAACTCGTGTTTGGGTGTCGGGCGGATGTTACAAGAGCAATCCAAAATCAAGACAGAAAAGGCTTTGCTGTGGGGCTTTTTTTCCCCCCGGTTCTCCCAAAAGGGGCCAACGACGCAGTTTGGCTCATAACGGGTACGAAAGCTCAACGGCGCGTCGACGAGGTTACCTGGTCCTTGACGGGGGTGACGTAGCCGCGGTCTCGCCAGTCCAGCGAGCGCGGCGCCTCCAGGAAGTTGGGCTCCATGAAGTGCGCTCCTTTGGCCTTCTTGCGCAGCCCGCCGCCGCGCTTGTAGCCGTTCATGATCTGCCGGAACTCGTCGTGCGTCTGAGGACGAGCGCGGGTTAGCCCGGAAGGCGAGCGACAAGAGGGAGGAGCCCGCCCGCGTCGGGCGCGCGGCGTACCATGTCTCCAAAGTGGTTCATGCCCAGGCTGTAGCTGTGCTTGCCCAGCGAGTGCTCCAGGTTGTGCAGCTCGATCTTGCGCAGGTTCTTCTCCCACACCATCCTCCTCCAGCCTTCCTCCGTCTACGACGACATCGGCTCAGACGCGTCTCGACAAAACGCAACTGCGGGAGGCATACCTGGTGGTACTGCTTGGAGTGCCAGCTCTTCCACAGGTCCCAGTGCTCATCCAGCTGAGGGTCCAGGCTGGGGGCGGCGGCGGCGGCGGCGGCGCTCAGGCACAAAGCCAACAGGGCCACGAGGGGCGACATGCTTGCGGCGACCTGCGGGGGGCACCACCACAAAAGATTTGGGAAAACAAATCTCTCGCGATAAATACATGAAAATTCCGATGCGTGTCTTCGGCCGTTCATATTCCAACATCGTTTGCCGCAGTCTCACATGTTGTGACCTTCTCGCGGAGCTCCGGGTGGCGGCTCTCGGCACATTGAACACAACACTGAACTGATCTCAGTCCAGTGTTTCCACTGACCAAAGAGAAACTCCACCTGGGACTATGGTTGACGCGTTGATGCTCCAAGTGTGGAAAAGCACAAGCCGTCAACGCAAATGTCCCCTCAGGCCGTCTCTGGGTAGACGTGCTCTTGGCATTAAAGCCGTCAATTGGGTTTCCTTCCCTTCGATGGCATGCACTTGTTCAGAACAAGTGAAATAAAAAAAAAGCCAGCGAGGATGACCGAAAACATTTTTGGGTTGTTTTTGCTCATTTCGCTCGCCGGTTCGTGGCGCACTCGGTGAACCCAGTCAAGTGTCCGCTGAGTGCAAGTCGAAAGCCGGCGTCGAGCTTCCCGTCCACCCAACGACACGCGCGACCACCACCGACGCTCATTTGGCCCCGCCTCGTCCGTCTCCGGTAATCGGGATTCGAGGACAAAAGGGCTCCAACCTCATAGGTTCACATATGGATAGAAAACGGAAACTGGGCTGATCTTGGGGTTTTTTTCTTCCGGTTTTTTTTTTCTCCCAGTCACGGGATCTGCGAAGGCGAGCCAAGAAAAAGTGGGCCATCTCAATTTGCGACGTGGAAAATGAACAGTGAAAACAACAACAACAAGAAGCAAATATCTGAACCTGTTTTCTCGCCACGTTGACCTTCTTTCGCACCCTTCAAACGCGAAAACAACCGGGCGTATTGTTGTCTTTTGTTTCAGCCGAGAGGCCAACAAAAGGCAAGCCGAATTCAAGACGGCAACTGGCAACTGAAACCCGCCCGACAATGATTAAAAACGTCGATTTATTTCGGATGAAATCTCCATTTGGACCAGCCTTAGCTCGTCGTCCCTTGCAATTACTACTGGGCGACAAATCCCCACGATTACCTTGCCAAATTAAAGGCACGTATCAGGCTGGACTATCGTCACCAAGAGGGAGTAACTTTTAAAAAATTGGAAGAACCAGAGCTTACTTCGACCATACTTACGGGTAGCCCTTTGGAACCAACCGCTTCGAAGGAAAAGAAGGAAAACGATCCGACTGCGGTGAAGCCACACAAACTTTATAAAGGCTTTGAGTGGCAGTCGAGACCCCGCCCGCCAAGCTCTCTCATTGGCCCGCGCCTTGTTTGTCCCGTTTCGAAGGACGACCCTTTGCGTGACGTCACTTGGATGCACGTGATTCCTCACTGGAATGACGCGGCAAATAAAATGAAGTATGCCCCCTTAAAATGACATCAATTAAAGATTTTTAAGCACGGCACGAATTACCAATACTGACGCGGTCGCGTTTCCTTACGTCATTTTTGCTTGACGTGATGTAACGCGATAACGGCACATTTGAACGGAATGCGAGCGTGCGCTCGTTTTCGACGCCGGCACGCCTGGTTTGGTTGCTTGGCCCGCGAGAGCAAACAAACGCCAGTCGAGTTACATGATCGTCAACAACGAAAACAAAACGAGCCATAAATAAAACATTCACAGTTTGATCAGAAAGTATACGAAAGCAGGTTAAAGTTGGTGGACTTTGAACGCCCGTCACGACAACACTGTTTACACTTTTCTTGATGACCAATTCATTGGGGAAGTCATTCTCTACCTTTATTGATTTGCCACGTTATCTTTGTCGAAGGTTGTGAACATGTGGAACGACGTTTAAAACGAGTAAAAAAAAAAAAAATCCCTCATGTTTTAATGCTCTTCTGCATTAGGTGTCTTGCTCATTACAAATGAATAACATTTTAAAAAGCGTTCATTACCTTACAACGCTGAAAGATCGTTTTGGGGAAAAAAAAATCATTATTTAACTCCTGTTTTTTCTGTTGTTGGGTTTAACAACATCAACAAAAGCCGTCATTGACAGAGTTTTGTGGACTTTGTGATTGTTTTGCTCCTCTTTTTACTTGAACTACTTCGATTACCATAGCGATTGTAAATAGTGTAAATAGCAATATGATATTGTCCGCCATTTTGGGAGATTACAAAAACAAAACCCAATAAAAAAACAGCAGGCGGCACTCGAAACGCCTCTGAAATAAACCACGAATAAATTCACGAAAAAACAAAACAAAAACAATTGAATGCTGAAGTGCATATTGCCCACACTGTGTGCTCACCAATGTTCCATTTGTGCAAGTTAAATTTTTAGGGCAAGAGACGCCATTTAAAATGGCACAGTAATCTCTTGTTAATATAACTTCCCTTTTTTTGCCACATCATGCATCACACACACACACGAAAAAAAAGCTTTTGCAGCAAATAAGAGCATTGAAGTATAGTTCGCGTCGCTGGCCGCCGCTTGCAGAAGTCAGCGTCTTAAATCCTTCGCGTGACGACTTGATGATTGCATGGTAGCGTGATGACTGACTGAGCACTTTTTTTTTTTTTTTTTAAAGACAGGCACAAGTCTGGACAGCACGCCTGTGTGAAGACAGTTAACAACAGGAAAGAGTTTTTTTTTTCTCACTCTAAATTATGCTGACTGGACATCTGTTTGTTTTTCCGTTCATTCAGTACATTCCTCACATGAGTCAGCTGAGCAGGTGATCAGGTTAAAGGTCAGAAGACCACGTCTACACACACTTATAGCACTGAAGACCACCACAACACTCAACTCAATCAATAATGTGCTGTTAAGGACTCAAAATGCATTCAAGACATTTTGTATTTTATTCTGTTCTATTGTATACATTTCTCTTTGATTGAATACATCATTGCGTTGATTGATTCATTTCCCTCAGGGGATATTCATAGCATCGGTTGTTCAAATGTGACGTCTGGCTCTTATTTTGTACTTCTCAACATACTGTATATTCTCTTGTTACGTACAATGTAACACTGTTGGGAATTTGATTCTCATTTGACTGATAAAAACAACCATTCGAACACTTCTGCGCATAATAGGTGTACAAAGTAAATATCTTCAAAAGATGCAGGAAAAGGCTACAATTTATGAAACCGATTCCAACGTGGTGTGATGTGTGAGTTTGCTTGTGTGAACCGGTGGGCATCCGATGTCCAGCAACATCAACGTCGAAGATTGTCCGTTCCTGTTGAATTGACATCGGATGCCCGCTGGGGATGTTCGCTTCCTGTTAAGCAACAGCGCCACCTGGCAGGTGTTCCAATGTAACCAGACAGGACTGGGATCTTTTTCACAAAAAGCAGTCGGAATATTGCAGTCGTCAACTTTCCCTTTTCTTCATTTGCCCTTGAATGTCTCACAAAAATAGCCTGAAAACCCAAACATGTACAAAACTTCGGTTCAGATTTTTTTTAATTGTTATTATTAGTCTTATTAAAAAAATATTACACGATAAAGAACTAAGAACATGCTGAAGGAACAGAACATAAATAGAGCGGAGGTCGAAAAAAAACATTTTGTTTCATTTTCTTTTTTTAAAAAGCTGCTTAAATCAGTTTTGGTCAAGAGACAATAATGTCATGACAGAAAAAGAAGAAAAAAAATAAATAACGTCATTCCCTTGGGTGTGACATTGGACAAGGCCATGGGATGTTTAAAGCCACACAACATCGGCAACATTGAAACACCGAAATCATGAACCTCGCTGTGTTTTCTGACGTACATTCAATTGGCATGGGAAAAAAAAAAACGTGACACAGAGGGCAGACGATCGGAAAAATGAAGCAAAACATACAAGTAGTAGACCTTTCAAAAACATGATCAACACGTAACATTTAGCAGCTTGTCTACC
Organism: Hippocampus kuda; assembly: GCA_901007745.1. NCBI lineage: Eukaryota > Metazoa > Chordata > Actinopteri > Syngnathiformes > Syngnathidae > Hippocampus > Hippocampus kuda. Next base: position 68,139 of record CAAKHF010006355.1, on the reverse strand, counting down.
AATGAGGAGAGGAAACGCAAAACGGGAGGGCGCGTTGATGGCAACGTAGAAGACTGCCGAGTCAAAAGTCAAACTTGGCGATTGAGAAAAAAGTCGGACTTTTGCGTGGGGTCACGGAGCTAACGGTCGAACGGCTCGCGTCGGCTTTACGGTTGCTCTTTTCCTGAGGAGATGAGAATCTGTCAAATCGACTCAAGTGAATTCTTGTGTTGAGCAGGCTGGAAATGACACCAAAATTAACATGCCGATTTCATAGCTTTTAGAAAAGCCCCCCAAACTCCCCAATTTCACTCAGGTGTGCCCTGAGAAAAACATTCAACGACTTTGTCAAATTTGGCTGGACACGTCTACACACACACCGGAAATTCCTCCTGGACCCCCAACACCCTGCCCACCACCTTTTCCAGCTCTTCCCCTCAGGCAAGCGCTACCGATCGTCGCGCACCAAATCCAGCAGACATTCAAGCAGCTTGTTTGCTCTCGCCATGAACTCCCAAAACAGGAACCCAAATCTAAAGTGTAAATCTACAAAGTGGCTCTTTGCAATTTTGCACACCGCCGTGGAACAGCACGACCGCAATAATCGCTGTGGCTCCAAGGACTCGTGGACAAGTTGTTGGACAAATACTGCGACTGCTCACGTTTAAGACGGTGCAACGACGATCTGCACCGAGTGCCCAACTGTTCGAGTCCTGTATGCTAGCAGGGGTCACTTTAGCTCCGCTTGATACGTTGCACGTCGTCTCACAGCTGTCACCGGGCGGTACGACTCCACAACGGTACCCTGACGTGATGGAAAGTCCAGCCATACAATATAAAAACTCACTTTGAGCAAACCCTGACAACCCCAATAGACAACTGATTTGTATTCCTTTTAGACTAAAAAAAAAAAAAGCGGACAAGGCACACCTGCTCTGATTTGTGCTTGGGGGAGGTAGAAGGCCGCAAAGGCACTGGGATGAAATGCTGCGGCGAGACGGATGACAAGGCCGAGATGAACGTGCGGTGATTACGGCATCACTTTGGCTGCGGGAAAAGGTCGACGAGGACGTGCGCTCAACACCATCAGACACACGGAGTGGACATCGCGGCTGCGTTCGCATTTCTCGTTCGGGGTCCCTTCAAAGAGCCTTTGCCTTTCATGCAGCAGCTAACGAAGGTGGGATATCGCAGCGCCGGTACACCATTTCACACCGACAAGGCTTGACGCATAATCCTGTGGCCAAACATCGCCCTCGCTTTCGACACAGCCGAGGCGAGATGTACGTCACAAGAGCCTTCGTCCATTGGTGCCTTCCGCGCGGAGCGCAGCATCAGCATCAGCATCAGCGCGCGATCAGATGACCACCAGCAAATTCCAAGCGTGAACACAGTCCCAAGAGTGGCACAAGGAGGTGACTCAAAACGCAGTTCGGAAGCCCCTTCCACACGGCCGGAGGTGCAACCGTTGAAGGGCGCGCGGCCGAGTCGGACGCCGTTGAATTCGCGGGTGGATTTCAACCACCCCCAATCGGCATCCAAGGCCAGGGCGAAAGGGGCTTTTGAGGCACGCCGGTTGGGCGGAGGCTGGCCCCTTTTGCACGTGTATTCCTGGTCAATTGGCGCACTCCAGGCAGAACGGTAGAGCCGGCGTTTATTTCCGGCGCCTTTCCGAAAGCCGAGCGGAACGCCGCCGCCGCGGCAGTTGCGGTTCCACCCAACGAGAGACTCGGAAGCGACATCTGCGACAAGGGCTTTCGACACAAAATGAACGAGGCGTGTGAAACTGCAGCTCCCCCGTTGCGGGCGTTGCAGAATTCGCTGTCTTTTGAGCCAAAGTGGCCAGGCTATGAGCACGTTGGAAATGGGAATGCCCCCGCACGGCTCGGTACTTTATCGCCAAAAGAGCAAAAAAAAAAAAAAGGCGGCTTGCGTGAAAGGAAGGGGCTCGGAGCATCACTTGGGGGCGGGGGCAATCAGCTCTTGGACCGCATTCACAACGGATGACAGAGGAGTCGGACTCCCAGCTTGGTTTTTTTTTAGCGGGAAACGACGGAGCTGATGGAGTGGTAGGACGTACCGCCATTGCAGGCGGCGGCGGCGGCGGCGGCGTCGTCACCGTCGGCCCTCGCGTGGACTCTGAAGACGGGCGAGGCCTTGAGCAGGAAATCGGCGGCGTCCCTGCGGCCCAGCTCCCGCAGCTTGAGCACCAGCACGCCCACCGTGCTGCCGGGACGGCCGCTCCACTCGCGCAGCAGGGCGGCCGTCGGGCTGGGCGGGGCGTCGGCGTCGGCCCCGTCGCCGCCGTGCTTTGCCACCAGCTCGCTGAGGCCCAGGTTCATGGCGAGAAGGCACCAGTCCTTCCCCAGGGCGTCGGGCGGGTCCAGCATGCGGCACAGCTTGCGGCGGGCCAGCGGCGGCACCTCGGCCATGTGCACGTCGGGGCCCAGCACGCCGCGCTGGTACACCTACGGCGCGTCCCCAAAGTCACGGGCCGGGTTTTGGAGACAGACCCAGAGCGAGAACGATCCTTTTCAACACGGACGGAGCGCAAAGGGCACTTTTTGGACGGGGGGGACGGACGGCGCCTACCTCCGCGGAGCCAAAGGCGAGGATGGCGCTGAAGCTCTCCCTGTAGCCCGCCATGGTGTTGGCGAGCGAGGTCTCCCTCTGCAGCTGCGCCCTCAGGAAGTCCTTGGGCTGGTACGCCATGACGGGAGCGTGGCGCTCGCGCAGCTGCCGGGGGCTCAGGTAGTACTTGGCGGTGAGCAGGCCCGGCAGCGTGGACGCCAGCAGGCTCTCGGCGATGCCGCACACGGCCTCCAGCAGGGCGTAGCACTGGGCCCGCCGGGACTCGCGCCCGCGCACCCGCATCTCCAGGCCCTGGCCGTGGTTGACCAGCAGCACCGTGGCCTCCGCGCCCAAGCGGCTCACCTTGGGGGCCAGGGGGGGAGAGTCATCAAGCTCCAAGTCATCTCCCGCCCCCAAAATCAACCCTCGTTCGTTTTTCTGTTTGGACGCGTTGAGCCACAGGGCTGTCCTATTAGTCCGTCTTCGCAGAGGATAAAGAAGATGTGTGTGTGAGCTCCACCGTGAGTGCGACGAGCAACGCTACTGGCCAGCTTTTCTGTGACGTGTTGTCAGCATGAAGGCAAACAGGCTTCATTGCGGCAAAGTCCTGCTGTTCTTTTGTCTTTCTTCCCTTTAGTTTGACAAGAAGTTGGGAGCGGCGCACCTGCTCGTTGTTGAGTGAGTGGATCTCACCAGCACCTCGCAGTGCTCAGCGCTCTTTTTGAGCCACGGAAGTGTTCATTTTTTTGTAATTTTTTTTTTTTTTGAAACGAATGGGCCAACGGATCCATTTTGGGCTACTTCTTCAGCCCCCCCACCAATTCACGATGGTAAAAATGAGGACTTTTGGGCGGCCCCGCTCACCTCGGCTCCGTCTGTCCACAGGTGAACGTCGGCCTCCCTTTCTTCCTCGCGGTGGCGTCGGCGGTCGGGCTCGGGCTGCCGACTCCATCGGCACAGGTTGACCTGCAGCTTGTGGAAGAACCCGCAGGGGAAGGCGGCCAGATGCTCGGCGGGCACCAGCCGGACGCCCCCGTAGACGGCGTCGGCGTCGTGGTGGTCCCCCTCGGCGTCGTCCCGGCTCCACGAGCGCCGCGGGCCGCCCGCCTTGATGAGCGCCGGCACGTCCACCATGGCGGGGTCGGCGGGGTCGCGGGCGCACACGTCCATGGCGTCCAGGATCTGCAGCAGCTCCTCCGCGTCGCCGTCGGGCGCCAGGGCCCGCAGCTCCTCCAGCCTGTAGCGCCCCCTGTAGTGGTGGATGGCCTTGGGCGTCTCGGCGGCCAGCAGGCGGCCCAAGACCACGCTGCACAGCCAGCGCGGCTCCAGCAGCACCACGTCCTGCACCGTTTCGCTCTGCAGGATGTGGATCTGCGCAAAAGGCCCAATTTGGCGCGAGCGCCGCCGCAGTCCCGGCGAATGTTTGTCACTCGATATCCTTCTCATCCCGGCGGGCTGCGAAAACGCCGGCGGCGGCCCACTGACCTCGCCCATGCTGTGCAGCTGCAAGGCCAGGCCTCGCAGGTGCTGCTGGCTGACCAGCGGGTTGATGTTCTCCTGGACGTCGCGGACAAACTGCTGCCAGGACATCAGCTGGTTGGGGCCGCTCAACTTCCGCCAGGCGGGCAGCGCCGCCAGCAGGCGCTCCGACAGCGGCGTCACGGCGCCGCAGCTCTGCGCGCACAGCCGAGACGTCAGACGGGGGGGGGGGGGGGGGGGGGGGGGCCCCCCTT
>CAAKHF010006355.1:17179-49777 GCA_901007745.1 Hippocampus kuda | reverse complement strand
CCGGGGGGGGGGGCCCCCCCCCCCCCCCGCTTTCTTCCAGCCACGAGCTGAAGGCACTACTGTATCGGGAAATAACGTCCCGAAAGACACTCAGGTAACCTCCATTTTCCTCTTGAATTTAACCCCAAAATGGACGAGCGTCGCTCTCGGTTGGCTGAACTCGAAGCTATCAGGTGCACTTCGAGAAAGAAGAAGCGAGTGGTGGTGAGAGGGAGGGGCGGAATGTCTTACCCCGGTAAACCGAGTCCAGGCGAGGCTTCGTGGGGTTTCCGCCTGGAGCGTGTGCCGCCGCCGCCGCCCACTCGCTCGGTCGGTCGTCGGCTCACGGAGCCGGAGGACGATAAAACGTCGCCGTGGGAGGAAATCGACGTCCACAATGCAAGAAGGCAGTCGGCGGCCGGTGCCGCGTTCAAGTGCCGTTGGGGAAATTGACAATCCCATCCACGCGAGACTTCGCTTCACAAAACAAAAACACTTAATTTACATTTGACCATGAAAATATCTTTATTGACCAGTGCTACTGTATGTCCACACATACACGTACCGCAAATTGTTTCGGTCAGGACCAAAACGATGATTTCACTGGGAAAGTGGCGAATCAACGAGTTTTGGGTGGAAAGCGAAGGCAGCATCGGTCAGTCTCCAACGACTCACAGACAACAGGAAGACAATACAGTACACCCACCGGACACTTCATTCGGTAACCTTGACACAGCCCCAACAAGCGTTGTACTTTTCTTTTGGGATGCTTTTATATGATGATCCTTCCTCATGTCACTTTACATTTGCTGCTTTCGTACTCATGAGGTGTACATTAGCTTTGGGTTGAATGGGTGATAGCACCACCTGCCCTTCGTCTCACTTCACTTTATGAAGGCGACAAAATATGATCCACCAGCTTTCATTCTTATTAATTTATTGTTATATTGCAACTCTTGGTATAAAAACATACAAAATATATTTTTGCAAAAAATCCCTCATCGTCCACAATAATGCATATAAAATGATCAAACATTGTCATGCTGGGCACAGATAAATACAAGTGGTATAAAATCACAATTTCATGACTATCGCATACTTGATTGTGCAATACAGCTGTGAGGAATATGTTGTAGCCAAGCACACGCGTGTTTTTATTGTTCCTTCATGCTGATATTCCAGGTAAAGCGAGAAGGGACGATAAGTCGTGTCGATTCATCATTTCTATGAGCATTGGAGGCAAAATGGAGCAGTGCGCTACATAGATGCAGCCACATGAGGCGCTGCTGAGGAACCGTTGACTAGTTTGTTGACAAAGAAGAAATTCCCTTTTTTTTTCCCCCTCATATGTCAATGTCTTCCTTTTGGTAAAATTACAAATTTTCTTGAAATATTATTTACTTTTTGTAAATGTCTAATTTTGTTCAAATAAAATTCGGACATTTTGTTGTTGTAAAATTCCGACTTCATTCTGGTGAAATGTAAACATAATTCTTGGAATGTTACAACTTTTTTTGTGATATTATCACATTGGTATCAAATACTAATTCAATCGATTATTCTATATTTTCAAAAGCAGTTATTTCAAGTGGTCACTTCAGCTACAAATCCTGAAACTCTGATAGTTATCCGTGGTAAAATACCCTTTTTCCTGATGACCAAAAAAAAAAAAAAAAAAAATTCAACCATTAATCATCGGATGAGATAGGAGCCATGACGACAATAGGTTGTAAAATGTAAAATGTCTAAAACCAAACAGGTGCGGTCAAAATTACAATCACATAACCACAAAGTCCTCCATTTAGTTTTGGTGGGTCTTTTTCACTTGAAACTTACAAAAATAGATGTAGAAAAGTACAAAATGCTTTTAAGGCAACATGGCTTTGTTTGTCATCTGTGAGCAGGGCTGGAGAACCTTTTCAGTTTCATTTGATTTAGTAGGCATGTCTATCATGAATAGTCCCATGAAAAAGTCGCAAAAAATATGTGCGAAAAGATGAATGAAGTCTGCCGTTTTGGTCTGATGCGGCCATTTTAGGATCTTTTTGACCATCTCCAGCTTGCTGGACCTGAATTTTGTCCAAATAGTATCCAATTAAGCCGGTTTCATATCCATCCATTTTCCGATCCGCTTGTCCTCACAAGGGTCGCGGGGGGTGCTGGAGCCGATCCCAGCCATCTTCGGGCAGTAGGCGGGGGGACACCCTGAACCGGTTGCCAGCCAATCGTCGGGCACACACAGACGAGCAACCATCCACGCTCACACTCACACCGAGGGACAATTTAGCGAGTGTTCAATCCGCCTGCCATGCATGTTTTTGGAATGTGGGAGGAAACCGGAGTACCCGGAGAAAACCCACGCAGGCCCGGGGAGAACAGGCAAACTCCACACAGGGAGGCCGGAGCTGGAATTGAACCCGCTACCCCTGCACTGTGAAGTCGACGGGCTAAACACTGGACCGCCAGAAGTCAAGTGTGCTCGCTGCATATGCCGTGACTAGGATTTGAACCACGATTGCTGTGGCCGGTTTCATGTCGCAGAATGAAATTGGGTAGTCAGTCATGTGCGTCACGAGTAGATGCACAAAAAGAAAAAAAAAAAAAAAAGACCATGACTGCAATGGGCATTTTGGAGTCATGTCAGCCATTGACAAAGATGATCCCCCATTGCTAAAAATGCAAAAACTGCAATCTTTGAAATTTACTCAGTAACGCCACATGAAACTTGGTGGGCAGGTCTATCATGAACTGGGGGAGGATCCACAACGAAAAAGACACAGTACGTCAGCAATGTTGGTTGTAAGTGGCCATTTTAGGAGACTTTGGGCCATTGCAGGGCTCTTTGAGGCAAAGTTCTTGAGATGTTGTCAGATTGCCCGCAACTTTTAATCCGCCTAAATTTGACAGATGGACGACGCTCAACCCAACTCCACAAAGATTGGCGACGAAAAGTCTCTCGTCCGTGTGTGCGCACAATGTGGGTTCACCAGCCCTGCCATGAACATTTGCACTCCCAAGGTTAAAAAAAACCCAAAACAAAAGTTTGTAAACTTGAAGACACGTGGTCCTCTTCTGATATTCCTGCTTCCTTTCCCACAACAAAGCAGACTCCTTCGATCCAAACGTCTTATCGTGGGGGCTCACGAGCGTCGTCGCTAACGGTCCTGTACATTTGCAGCGAGGTCACCTCCACCTCCTGGGCCTTGACGTACTGGGCGCGCCCCGCCGGGCTGTACCCGGCCGAGCGGCCCAAGGGGCTGAAGCCGGATGCGGCGCGCCCCGCGTGGGCTAAAGCCGAGGGGCGGGGCGGGGCGGGACGCCGCAGGAAGCGGCCCGACGTCACCAGGTCGCCGTAGCCCTGCGCGTGCGAGAAGGCGTAGCCGGAACGACGGGAGCTGGTGCGGCGGATTCTGGTTCGGCGGGGGAGCGGGGGAGGCGACGCTTTGGCCTGCCGGGCCTTGAACATGACCTGGGAAGAGGGGCGCGCACGTTCATACAAAACGTTGCAGCTGCATGGCGGCCCCCGTCGAAATGGGGGTCGGACCGTTGCACCCCACACGGGTGCTAATCGGTCACGTGATGACAACATTTCCTTCTTTTGCTGAGGCACATTTTCAGATTCGCTTTTCTCTTTCTTCTTCCTCTACTCTGTTGTCTCTGCACCAGGCTTACAATAGTTTGGGCGTCTTCATCATCGTTAGTTTTCACTGTGCTGTTTTGGTTCGTTTTCAGAGCTAGCTTGTTTGTATCCCCCCTCCTCATCCATGCTGTATTTTAGTTTAGCTTTCCCCCCCCCCCCCAATCTTGTGTATTTCTTGTTTTGTTGTTCATAAATGTAGTTTTAATTTTACTTAGTTTTCAGAGTGAGTTTGTTCATTTTAGTTGCGTTATTAGTTTTTCCCAATCTTGTGTATTTGTTTTGTTGTTTAAATATATTTCGTTTTCAGAGCTACTGTGTTCATTTCCCCCCCCCCAACAAAAATGCTTCATTGTAGTTGAACTGTAGTTTACAGTATTAGTTTTAATATTAGTTTTAGTTGTTTTTTTTTCCCAATCTTGTGTATTTCTTGAGTGCAAGATTAAAACCAAAAATAATAATAATGACCTAAGTGTGGTGTTGCGTAAACTCAAAACATACCTTAGAGTATTTGCAAAACAAGCACGCGCAAACCAAACGCTGACAAAAGCCTAAAACGGCTGCCGGCTGTGTGTTCTTGAGACTTTTGTACGTGTCACGATAGACAAGCCGAGCACGTTTCGCACCTTTTCAAACCAAACGCATAACCGGACCTAAATTCAGCCGAGCAGCAAGTGGAAGCACCTGGTTGCCATCATAGTTTTTGGTGTCAACCGATCCCACGCGACCTTCTCTTTGTCCATCCGTTTTTACCTTGTCATTGATGGTGGGGCGGAGCAGGATCAACAGGAAGCGATAGGTGACGACAGGAAGGATGCACAAAATGGAGGTGAGCCCAATGGTCAACCAGACGTTGGGCTGACTCAGCGTGTTCCTCGCGGTGCCTGAACAGATTGGACACCAACATGCCAGGTTCAAGTTGACTAGCAGGAAATATTGGATGATAGTTTTAGAATTTCACCGAAAATTCGCCCTATGACCTTCCTCCCGTCTTCTTATTGGTTGAATTAGGCCGTAGGGGTGAGCGTTTTTTTCCTCCTCCCTCGCAATTTTTGCTCATAGTCAACATTGCATTTGACACATCAGCATGAGATGCATGTTAGATCATTTGAGGGGTTTTGTTTCCTGACTATACGTCCAGACTGACGCAGCGGGAAACCGTCGTCGGTGGCGGCGAGCGTTCTCGGCTTACCTATGAAGGGGAAGGCCGAGGGCAGCACGAGGAACAGGCCGTTGCTGTACATGGTGAAGGTGACGGCGAAGTACATGACCAGGCTGCCCACCACAAAGAGGCCGTTCACCGCCGTCCAGTAGGACATCTCCAAGCCCAGCTGCACACAGCTTAAGTCACGAGGGCCGTCACCTTAACAAAAGTTGGGGACGGTACCTGGAGGGTGACGGCGAAGAGCAGGCAGGTCTGCGTGAGGACGGCGAAGGACTGGTAGTCGGCCACATCCCGGCCGTCGGCGCGAGCCGCCTGACCGACGGCGGCGTACGGGACGAAGAAGAGCACCAGGGAGCTGTAGCAGCTGTGCAAGGCGCACTTGAAGAAGGCCATCTTGCTGAAGTACAGGTTGAGCTGGCCCGGCACGTACAGCCGAGGGTGCTGGAAGCTCCACGCGTCGTTCACGTCCTTTGGCCCCGCAAAGCCAACAGAAATGCATTCCCGCATGTGCCGAGAAAACTGCGGCCGTTGCCCGACTTTCGCATGAAAGCGGCCGACGGGAGCTCTCTCACCTGATCAAAGAGGCTCATTCCCAGCACAGGTAACGCCGTGTACACCAGATTGTACAGCGTGATGAACAACTCGTCATACACCGTCTGCAAGGGGAAAGCCACCTCTCACTTCAACTTCCAAATACAAAACCAAAAAATAACAAGACCTTCAAATAAAAAGGAAAACTACAAATATGAAGAAGCCACAGAGAAAAGCAAAACAAAACCGGAATTCATGAATTAAAACTGTTGACACATTCACTTGAGCAAGATTTGAAATGAAAAGTTCAAGCACGCCGCGGTCAATTCAAAATCGTGCTCAACATAAAAAACAAACAAAAAAAGTATTTCAAAAAATGATAACATTTAAACGACAGTGAATCAACCACCCCCCAATATTTGAAAAAAATTAAACGTCCGCGTGAACAAAAAGTAAAAAAAGATGCGTCATAAAAACAAATTCAAATAAATCTGCTGATGAAAAATTCATGCTAAAACAGACGCAATAAAACCCCCCCACCAAGATTTGAAGGTCTATTCAAATGACAAATTCAAATAGGTAATTAATAGAAACATTCAATTAAAACGGATCTAAAACCCGAAATCAAAATGACACCAAAAATAAAATTAGAAGAGAAATGACACAGAAAAATTTCGAACTTAGTAAAAAAAGATGATTCGCATGAATAATAATCACAATCCCAATCATCTTAAGCAAGTTCCAGGGATAAACGGCTGACAAGCTCCCAGAGTGAAAGGAGCCAGCATCCCGGTGGATGACGAGTGAAGCCGATCCACTGCCCTCGAGTCTCACCTGTGCGGAGAAGCCGCAGAAGAAGGCGTACCAGAAGTGGACAAAGGTAAAGGTGAAGTTCTTGTAGAAGAAGTAGCGAAGAAACTTGCACATGCGCAGGTAGGACCAGCGGCCGTGCACCAGCAGGAGGCGCTGCAGGAAGCGGAACTGCGCGAAGGAGTAGTCGCTGGACAGAACGGCCTGCGTGCCCTCCTGGCCCGAGATGCCCACGCCGATGTGTGCCACTGGGGAGGGGGGTGGGGGGGGGGAGGCCGAGGCCGAGTTACTCCCACTTTTGCCCAGCGCACGGCAAACGCGCTGCGCTCAACGCGGCCGTGTCAAAAGGGCGCTCAAATGAGAAGGGCGAACGCAGCGATCCAAATGCGTTGGGGCTCGGGCTCACCTCACCTTTGATCATGCTGACGTCGTTGGCGCCGTCGCCGATGGCCAGCGTGACGGCGCGCTTGTACGTCTTGACCAGCTGCACCACCTGCGCCTTCTGCAGCGGCGTCACGCGGCAGCAGATCACCGCCTTGCACATGCACGCCGTGCGCAGGAAGTCCCGCTCCATGCTGCGGTCCAGCGCGTGTGCCTGCCACCAAAGCCCCCCCCGCGCCCGACAAAAAAAAAAAAAAAGACACCAAGGGAACACTCCATGAGGACTATCACAGATGGAAGACCTCAAGCCTCTCATTGTTGGTATTTAGCAAGAAACATGACGTTTGCTGCACATCATTTGCTTCGGCGGGCCACATAGGATGATGTGGCGGGTCAGGTCTGCCCCCCGGGCCTTGAGTTTGACACCCGTGCAAGAAGGAGCGAAGAGCTGATTTACAAGAAGAGCAGCAATATGCTAATTCCAAAAAAAAAAAAGAAGGCGCAAAAGGTCAAGGGGTGTACCAGACTGTGTCCATTGATGACGAGGCCAAAGTCGCCGTTCACTGCTTCATCCGCGATGGCCTGCGCACTTTTTCCCAGAGTCCTCGCTGGCAAAAATGCACAATCCTCAGCGGCACCGGGTTTCATGGACCCGCGTGCGTTCCTGCCATACGTAAAAGAATATAACTTGTAAAAAACAAATACATATCGTCGCAAAAAACAAATGCGCGCTAGCTACCTGAGCTCCTGCCTGACGTCCTCCGGCGAGTTGCCGCCAATGACAAAGACGTCGTTCATCTCCTCACTCAGCAGGTTGCATGAGTAGCCAATATTTTCCGCCGTTTCTGCAATGTAAACAATATTTTATCCATCCATCTGAGCATGATGTCACTATTCATTCGAAACGCATCCAAATAGCAACAATTGAAAAAAGAACCGACCTCCGTAAAACAAATACACAAATCAATGCATATGAATCGTAAACAATGAACAAGGAATCCTGAAAATCGCAAAACAGGATTCAAAAAGGTGAAATAAGCAACACACGTCCATTTGAAATCAAATATGTCGAGGAGGGAGCGCTTATCTCAATAGGAAAACGAAAATCAAAGGCGAAATCCTTTGGTAAACAAAATCAGTATTTTTCATCGAGATCAATCATCATAAAAGGGGTGAAAAAAGTGAAATACGAATGCATCAAAATGAAAGAAAAGAATGGAAAAACCCCCCCCAAAATTCACAAGCATTTCCCAAGGTGCGACGCCAAAAGCCATCACCCAAAAAATGGGAGTTTTTGCCCCGCGCGCGCGGCGGATATTTCTTTTGAAGCGGATACCTTGCTTGTCGCCCGTGAGAACCCAGATTTTGATGTCGGCTTTGGACAGCTGCTCGATGGTCTGCGGCACGCCGTCCTGCAGCTTGTCTTCTATGGCCGTGGCCCCCAGCAGCTAGGCGGGCGGGAGCAGCGGCTTAGCGCACGGCGGCGTTCACGCGAGGCGAGGCGAGGCGAGGCGAGGCGAGGCGGCGGCCTACCAGCAGGTCGCTCTCGATCTCCTCGTACAGCTGCTCCAGTTTGGCCTCGCGCTGGTGCAGCGCCACGCTGGCCTCGTGGTGGCGCCGTTGCCACTCGAGGAAAAAGTCCTCGTCCAGGTCTCTGTAGGCCAGCGCCAGGGTCCGCAGGCCTTCCCCCGCAAACTCCTGCGGAGGGAACCCGCACACGTCAGGCAACTTCTGCGGGCGGGCGCGCCCCCAACCCCGAGAGGCGGCGACCGCTCTGACGTTGAGGTGCTCCGTGGTGACGTCCATCAGTTTGGCGCAGGAGCGGTGAAGCCTCTCGTAGATGATGGTGTCGGCTCCCTTGCAGTACAGCGACAGCTTCCCCTCGGGACTGCGAACTGGTTTCAATTGCAAGGAGACAGCCGAGTAAAAGCTGCTTTTCATCTGAAGCGCAGAGTGAAATTCGCCTCGAGGCTCTGCTCAAGGAGATTTTTCGGGAATCCCTTCCCCAGACGGCGACGTTTGAGAACGTGCGCTTTCTACTCCTTACATGATGTCTACGGGCCTTTTCTGATCTCCGCAAATGACGTCATAAAGTTTAACAAAAAAGGACGGAAGCAGAGAGCAGAGTGTGAATACTTTTTGCCACTCGAGGAAAAGGAGCACACGGGTGCCTTCCTCGGGTGACGTTTTGCCAGTGGAAACCACCAAAGACATTCCTTCCTTTTTTTTTTTTCTTTCTTTTAGATTGAATGCAGAGCAGGGATTCAATGGCATGGTGCTTCTGTCAAATGGACCCAAGTACAGCCTTCCGCCGCCTCCATCGAGCTTCCACAAAAGATCTCGTACGGTCTCGGCGAGCTATCGTAAACGTGCATTTTTTTTGCCAGCCCAAATGCAAAAAACGACCTCCCGGAACGGCAAGCGCAAACGCCGAGCGCCGCCCGCTTCTAAAGCGCCGCCCGCTTCTAAAGCGCCACCCGCTTCTAAAGCGCCAGCGTGCCGGTCTCGTTTACCGATGACGGACATCCTCTTGCGGACATTGTTGAAATCCAGGATGGCCAAGAGTTTGTAAGTGCGCTGCTGGCCCATTTCCACAACGGAGACGCTGTCGGGCGTCCGCGAGCGGAAGACAAAGCCGAAGTTCCTGGCGGCTGTGACCAGGGCGCCCTCGTCGGGCGACTGGGCCTGGTACGAGAGCTGGCCTGCAGAGAAGGCCCGTTGGGTCAAAAGGTCGCCGGAAAGCGAGCGCCGGCTCCCGCGCTGGCGGGCTGGCTCACCTTCTTTCTTCTCCTCCGCCATGACGGTGTGGCAGAGGGCGAGCAGTCGGAAGAAGGCGTGCACCTCGGGGATCTCCAGCTTGACGGCCTCCACCAGGGCGTGATCGTGGAAGGTGAAGCGGGGGTCCGCCAGCGGGTTGAAGGAGAAATCCACCGTCTCGGTGTGCTGCTCGGAGAGACAGCGGGTGTCATGGAGACAGTACCCGGGGGCTGGCTCAACATTTAAAAAAAAAAAAAGGCAAAAACCTACTGCTCGGTCCGCATGTCGGTCTGTTCTTTTTACAAATTATTGAGCAATCGGCAGCAACTCACAGTGCGGAGGCCGTGCGTTCGATTCCAGCCTTGGCCTTCCTGTGTGGAGTTTGCGCGTTCTCCCCGTGCCTGAGTGGCGATATTGCCTCAAGCCAATTTTGTGCACTGACTGCTATTTGAAAGCCATTCCCCCCACCTTGACTGCTTTCAAATACAGGCATCAATAAAAACGGATGATCATTCTATGAAGGATTTAAATAAAAAAACGGAGGGGGGGGGAGGGGGGTAATCTCAGACCACAACAGGCAAAGCTAGGCCATGGCTGAAGAGACACGAACGGGAGCAACAAGTTGAATTTGCTTCCAAGACTCACCGCGTTCACTTCCAGTCTCTGGCCCATGCGGTCCAAAACATCACCTGTGAACAAACACCAGCGCAGCGCTCACGTTGGCTGCCCGACTGGAGGACCTTCCTTCCTTCCCCCCCGGGCCCAGTTCCCTCACCGTACGTCTTGCCGTTGACGGAGCACTTGTTGAAGGTCATGATGTTTTGCGTCAGCGTGCCCGTCTTGTCGCTGAACACGTACTTGATTTGGCCCAGCTCCTCGTTCAGCGTGGTGGTGCGCGCCTCGGCGGGGGTGTTGCTGCGAGAGTGGTACATCTTGCGGTCCCAGTCGATGTAGAAGCTGTTGCCCAGGCGGATGAACTCCACGCTGGAAAAGGGGCAACGAATCAAATAAAAACCAAACGCAATGAATGGGCAAATCGCAACACTTTGGGGAGGCTACTTGGAAGAGATGGTCGTGCAAATGCTTGCTGGCCAACAGCAAGTCTCCCTCTAATGGAAATACTGAACAAGTCCAGCGCGCTACTTCAGCTGAATGCTCGCAAGCATGCTCAATTCTTCATCAAGGTTGGCTGTTTTTATGAGACCGTCAGGTATTTTCTGCATGTGCTTCTTTCGGCACAGAAGACAGGGATTCTGCCCCCCCCCCACCCCCAAGAATAGGGAAAACAATTTGAGAAGGCAGAAACCACACCTGACATAGAGCGAAATGGGCACCACCGTGTTGAGGATGATGACGTAGGACCAGAAAGCGAGAAAGGAGGAGAAGGCGGCATGGTGGCCGTTCTGCCTGGGCAGGAAGAGGGTGAACGCCGAGCCCTCGCCCACCTCCCAGCAGTAATTGCCGATGGCCAGGATGGTACACATGAGCGCCAAGAAGCCAAAGATCTGCAAAGGGGAAACATTCAGGGCAGGGCTGCAAACTGGGTGTCTACGATGCTGAAGGGGGGGTTCGGCCAACTCTGTCACGGATGTCGGAGGTGGTCTGCGGCTTAAAGCAGCCGAGGGGACTTTTTTTTTTTTTTTTTGAAATATCTAACACAGGGAATCCCATTCAGGGCAAGCAAGTTCAAAAGTGAAAACATCTTGTCATAAAAATGCCACTGGCTCGCACAAACAAAATAAAGAAGGGGGTTGAAAGGGCCTTTCAGAATCTTCTCGCGGTGAGGACGTCAATTTGCAAGGCTTTTTTTTTTTTTTGCGGCTATGCCTGCTCATTGGGCGTGGCGCCATTGGATTTGGAGGATCTGTCACCAAACTCGTTTTATCGCTGTCTTCCAGGCGGACACACGACACAAACGCGCTCACACAGAGAACGAGGACGTTCATCAGCCGGTCCACGCTGGTCCTTTTGAAAGTGCTTTTGCCGCAGTTCTGCATCAGCTTGGTTTCGGGACCTGGAGTCGAAAGCAAAGAGCTCAGAGCCGGCCGGCTTGGAGCGGGAGATGATGACATGACCTTCCTTCCGAGAAGTAGCGCGCCCCACCTCCAAAGAGCACCAGTCCGAAGCACCACTCGGTGTTCCTCAGGGTGCAGCCTCGCAACAGGATCTTTTCGTTGTCCAGGGCGTACTTCTGCCCTGCGTAGGCCAGCGTCCCCGTGAAGCGGTCCAGCCGATTGTTGGGAGCCTCGCAGAGGACTTCGCCTTCGTGACACAGGCGCAGGCGCAGGGGGGGGGGGGGGGGGGGGGGGGGGGGGGGGGGGGGCTTGAGCCGAATTCGAAAAATGCCGTTGTTTGGGTTTTATTTTTTTCCTCCTACCATTAAAGCCCGCCAACTTGCTGACGTCATCGCCGAGGTCCCCGGTCACCGGCAGGGCCTGCCGTACCTTCAAGTTGGTCTCTCTTAGGAGGAGGAGAGGAAAAATTTGGCCAAAATGAGGGCGGTGGGTCGTGGAGCGGGACCAGGACCGAGACCGGGCGCTGGGGCTTACCCGTCCAGCTCTGCTGTCTCAATGTAGATTAGGTTGAGCGGTTCACTGCTGGACAGAAGGAGAAGGTCGGCCTGATAAGAAGGAAAAACATCAATAAATAGTGAGCTTGGCTAGCTAAAACTGGGTGACGAGAGCTTTCTCCAGATCGCCGTCAAATTTCACACAGTCCAAGCACATTTCCAAAGTAGTCGCACATGTGCAAAGAGTGCCTGGCAGCCTCACCGTGACAAACTGGTTGTTTTCCAGCTTGATGATGTCTCCCACCTGCACGTCCATCCACTTCTCGCTGCGCAGTCTGGCGGGCGGAAACGGGATGTTAGCCATGAGGGCCAAACAAATGCCCAAATATGGGCGTCCCATTGCCAACAGGAAGTATGCGGCGTGTTTCCCGCCGGAACTCGGCGGGACGGCTCAACGATCACGGGCTCGCTGAACGAGCGACGTGGTGCCAGCTCGTCGAAACATCAGACGAAGCGCTCCGCACCTTCCGTGTGTGATGAGGAAGCGGCGCCGTTCATTTAGAAGCAAGGTCAAGTCCCGCCCGCTCAAAATAACACGAGAGCCCCTCAGTGGCCTCGGGCACGGCAGGCCCGTTGGGTTTCTAGAATCCGACGGACCTGGCCGCCGATAAAACGAGGAAAAAGAAATACTTGCTTTCCATCGATGAGGACTTGGACTTTTCTGTTGTTGACTTGATTGTCACTCCGGTGGCGATTCTAGAAGCAAATACAACAGTGATAAAAAGTCTGATGATTTACCCGCCCCTTGCGCATTCAAGCGACTCGGGTCCTGATTCTCGGTGAAGCCGAGCTAATGTTTCAGCTGTGACGTCGGCCTATTTCGGGTTTGCTTCGTTGTTTCTGGCCTTCCTTATTAGCGCTCGTCAACCATTTAAGAGTAAAAGGTCGCGAGGGCATCTCGCGAGGGAAGCAGTTGACTTCCTCCAACAGCGTGACATATTAGCTCGTCACAAAAAAAAAAAGGGAAACGAGCAGTTGCTTGTGAAATCGGGGGGTGACGCAATTGGCAGCGTCAAGGCAACTCAGTCGGCGCCCACACATCTGCCGCGAGTCAAATCTATTTGGATCACTTCATTTTGTATGCTGTAATAAACAGCATGCAGAATTACATGGGGGGGAAATTACAGGAAGTCAATTAGGATACAAAAACCTAGAAAAAAAAAATAAAAATAAAAAACAGCATGCAAAATTGCACTTGGGGTGCGGGGGAAATTCAGCGATATAGTGAAGCGAACGGCAATGGAGTGAGTCTTTTAATCTGTACTCGATTAAGAGAAATCAAGGCATACAAAGTGAACATCCAAAACAAAATTGACTTCTCAGCAGGCAATATGCGGTGCGCTGGAGCAGACCGCTATCAATTCTACTACTTCTCGTTGATGTGAACAAATATTGAGGAAAAAAAACCCTAAAAGCAACGAAAAGCTCCCTTACGCGCTCAGCGAGCGCTCCACCACTTTAGCCATGTCCCCCCCCCCCTAAGTCAAAGCATAGACTTCAAATACGGTTCCCTAAGAAGGCTAAACGGGCGTGAGGAGACGGCTAAAGGTGGCTGAGGCGCTTACGATGTCATCGGTGGCATCCTTGGCAGCGGTGACGGACAGCACCAGCGCCAGGGGCACCACGGTGGTGAACCAGGACAGCGACGAGATCTCAGGAATCACCTGATGGAGAAAACGAGCGGAGCTAAAACGCCTGCAAAGTGAAAAGAAATTTGACCGCCCACAAAGAAGAGCTCTGAACAACCCGCCTTATTTGGGGGAGTTGGAACAAATAAATACATCCACGAGGAACAAAAACGAGGCTTCAAAACCACGATCAAGTGACAAGCGGGGCGTGTCTGCTGGATGCGCAGAAACCTCGCCCCTCTCAAATGTCAACTGTCAATCAAATCATTGATGACCTGCAAAAATGGATACAATGTCACCGAGGATACAAATAACTTCATGTTTGAGCTGTGAAAATGTTTCCGGTTCAAGATTGCGGCGGCTGCAATATACGCGGCCGGGTCTTGACAACGAGGCGCTCTAAAGCGGTCGCGCTGGTCAGAAGCCCTGGTCCACACATTGTCAAGTTGAACAAGTTGAAATTCTCACCTCCCTTTCTCCGTGTAACTTATGCTCACTGACGGGCAACAACGAGGCACTCTAAAGCGGACAAACGCTAATGCGAGCAAAGGCGCCGGAGCCCTTAAACACGTGTTATTCAGAAGCAGACGGCAACCTTTTTGGGCCGCAGAGACGCTCAAAACACAAGTAAAATCACACGATTTGTTCCGGTGACTTAGCGGCTAACGGTTTCCGCGAACAGCACATTTAATTCGGTGACAACTAGCTGCCGAGCAACACCCACGAGGGGCGAGGAGCACGTTTCGGGATTGGGGCTCCCCCCATACCTGCAGCACCAGCAGGAACAGAAAGTAGGCATTCGCGATCCTCTGGAACTGCTCAAAGAGGTTGAGAGGTAGGAAGGTGAAAAAGTTGTACTTGGAGGTCTTGATGGCATTCGTCTGCGGGGGAGAAAGCGCACGGCGAGCCGATCAGAGTCAAGCGAAACGAATGGGGGGGGGGGGAACAAAAACAAACCCTAACTGAACCGTCATCTTATGTTTCTAAAAGATGAGCTTTCAGGGTTCATTTTAAATGTATTGATTTCGGTACTGCTGCAGGTCCACACAGAAAGAAGAAGCTTGTCGGAGACCGTACTTTATGACACTTTTGTTTTAACTGTTTTTTTTAAACGCTTTGTTACAGCTGCCGTTGTTGTGAAAGCGCTCTATAAATCAGCAGGTATTGTATTGTAGCTTGTGCTCCACAAATTCTTCATATATGAAAAAAAACAAACGGCTGGAAAAACAAATTCGAACCAAGTGAAATTAAATGGCAAAAGTCACAACAAAATCAAAACTAACCCCGGCATGAAGTGGAAGGCCGGTGCATGGCAAGCTTTTAATTTAATTTCATGCAACTTTCTCGGCTTGGTGGATGCGCTTCGATTGCGCAATTTGGCTCTTAACACAAATAAAAGGCGAGAAAAGTTGGCGCGTGCTGATATGACGTGTGCATCATGTAGAAGGTTGTCACAATCCAGAAAACAGGCGTGCCGTGGACGTTTTTGTTGTTTTATATGCGGTGGAGGACTTTGAGTTGCTGTCTTCGGCACAAAGAGTTTTGCGTGCGCGTGTGTGTCGAAGCATTTCGCAAATGTTGAACGAGTGAGTCCAGGTGGTTGTGATTAGCTGCAGGACTGGACCGCCAACAAAAAGGCACACAAACAAGGGCTGAGGGGTGCCCCCCCCAAAAAAAAAAGCCAAACAAAAAGCTTATGGGCACTTGCATCTCTGCGTCGGTATGTAGCGATCGACACTCACAGCATATTTGAAGGAGAGGTTGTATTCGCGGTCGTTGGCCCTCAGCTTCCTCTCCAGCTCTGACATCAAAGAGTAGAAGCATCTCGAACGATGTCATTCTTCTTCAAACCAAAAAAATCTGTTGCTGTGAAAATGAAAGTCTCATCAAGCTTACCTGGCTCGTTCTTCCTGGCACAATGGAGGCCAAAGGACGACATCTTCACTTCTTTGTTATCTGTTCATCATCTTCGTCTGCGTCGTCTGTGGAGAAGCGCCAACGTGAACGTGCGCCCCGCCGCCCGAATCAAAGCTCAGATGCAAGCGGGAGAACGGATCGGCCTGTTTGAGGCCACTCCCGGTCGCGGTTTGACTGCCAAAGTCAACATCGGTCAAAGCGATTTGCGCAGTGAGGGCCGAATGTCGACCGCTGGCAGCACCTTCAGTTTAGCGCCGTCTTCTTCACAAAGGATCTCGCGCTTACAACGTACCGGCGCGAACGCGGCCACCGAGGTGGACGGCCTGCTCGCAAACAAAGCAGAAGTGCGGCTTTGCGCCGGGGCGCGACAAGGCCACGACGACGCCGCCCCTTTGCTCCATTTGTACTGGTTCGCGCCACGCAAAAGCTCCCCGCGTCTCGAAAACAACCAGCCAACGTCGTCTTGGGCTAGCCTGACGCTCATATAGGATGCACATGCAATTGCTAGTGGCTGAGCTGGAACCGTTGGGAGGACCGGCTATTTGGCCACAATGCCTCAAAACGCATGCTGGCGGGTGACTAAATTGCAGGCGTATATTCTTTATCCTCCATGTCCCGATCTGCGCTTTTGTTGCTGGCATGAGATTTTGCTGGCGGACCTGCGCCGTCTTCTTGCCTTCCAAAGTGAACAAAATGTAACTGGTATCTACGGACCTGTGCTCACGGCCCCTCTGAGGCATATTTTAGATTTCCTGTCACGACATTGCCAGGAACTGCCGTATTGCTCTCTGTGGCATTTCCTCGCTTGATAGCATCGCTTACACACAATTACTCATGTTCTTTTTTACTCTTGTTTTTGTGGGGTTTTTTTACGTTCTAGAACCGCCTGGCAATTCTCAGAATGCGCGTGCGCGTGTTGGAAAACAAGCACACGGCAACGTGCTGAGCAAACACGTCCGCACGGAGCGTCATAAAGAAACCGCTCAAGAGCAAGAAGAAAGTTCCAATCCCGCACGTTGCTTCTTGCGGTTTTCAGATGGCTTTGTGTGCCGTGCTGCGTTACGTTTCAAATCCCACGGTGGAGTTTGATCAAATTTGCATGCCGCATGAGCAGGGCCCGCAGATGGAGGAATCCGCCTTCCCGGACGACCTGGCTGCAACGGATGCGCAACAGACAATGTTAGTTTTATAAGATCATAAATCAGGTTCATGATGACAGAAGTCAAACAAACCCAAAAGAGAATCTCGAGCGATGAGGCACACAGACAGCCCGGCGTCTCGCTTTGCTTTTTGCGAAGGTAGTAGCACACGCAAAAAAAAAAGCCTGCACAGAAACCTCGTGCTGCGTTTAGGTGTCCAAATTATTCTTGTAAAAATGAAACGATGACTCGCAAACCCTTCTTTTTTTTTTTTTGGCGCCCTTGGAGCGTCGGGTCACCACGGCGACGTCATCCGGCAAATAGCCGGCCTTTGGATGGGAACTGCGCACACACGTTTGATGACACGCGGCGGGCCGGCCGCTGCCTTCGGGTCCTTGAAACACAACACATGCGCCCAAAACAAACAGTCCACTGTTCACTCACCAAACTCGGCGCCCAGTTTATTTTCCACGTTGACGCAAGGCTGCCTGACAGGAAGAAGCCTTTCAAACCCGCCACAGTATTGTCGAGGTGGGTGGGGGACTTTCCAGGGCTTACCGCGTCGACGCGGCTGGCGAATGAGGCCGCGCTTGCTCACCGAGGTCGCTTCGACACGCCTCCCGTGACGTTTTGATCCAAACGCTGACGTGGGACGATAAATGGCAAGCAAAGCGGCGAGACGTTTCATTCTTGAGTGACTCGAATTGGAAGAAGGGTGGGCGAGTTTGCTTTGTTTTTTGTTTTTTTTTTGACGTGGGCTGCAAGGTCGGTGAAAAAAGGTGAAGGTGGGCAGAGTGAGAAGGGAGGCTGCACCATCGACTTTTTCGCCATATTTGAAGGCGCAAATGAACGATGGAAAGAAGAACAGCATTTACTCTCAAAGCACTGCCGTGAATCAAAAGAAACCAATTTTCAAATCGTTTCTTCCGCTTGGTGCGCGATGGCCCATCGACGAAGATTCGACGAACTATTCTGCGAGATGGCGAGCTGCCGGCCGCCCCAAAAACTCCTCAACTATTTGCCTGAACGCCTCCGGCAGAAAGCCCATGAAACGAACTCGCCGATCCAAACGGCATCCCATTTAACTGTAGTTTAGCGCGTTTCAAAAAGTCAACCAATTTTCAAGTGGCCCTTCCATTTTTCAGTGCGCGGCCCTCAAACGAAAAAGTCTGGACACCCCCGGCAGTCGTTCATCCGATGGCTCGGTCATTGGATGCGATCGTTCGTTTGGTTCCTGAGTTATTTGGTTGGCATATCGCGCCGTCGTTTGGGAACGTTGTTGCAGCTCAATTGGGAGGTTTTTTTGTTGTTGTTGTCGTTTGTTTGCTCTGTTGGTCGGTCCTTGGGAAGATGGGGACATTTGAACATTTCTTGGGATTTCAGCTTGATTCAGCTTTCGAAATCATCAGATCATCGATGGGAGGGTCCCGGCAAGAACGCAAACAAAGTTGTGCTCAAAAGAACACATTTTGGAGAAAGAAAGCCCGAAATCCTGCTTTGACGAACTTGTCGATGTGAGCCCCAGGCGACCCCCCCCCCATCCCGCCCCTTTGATCAGTCCTCCCAAATAAGTGAGCGTGCCTGTCGCATTCTTCCATGAAACAATGGTCGGCTGCGCCAGATAAGGCAGCGGCTGGATTTCCTCTGTTGTGTCTCATCGCAAACGGAATGAGAAGGGAGGGGACGAGGCAGAACGTTTTGGCTTCCAGTCAACGGGGGAAAGAGTGTCCCGTTTGGCTTTGATGAAAGCAACTCTTTGGCTTTTGAGGAACGCTCCGGCGTCTTCCCAAGCTGACGCTTTCTCACGGGCTCCCGCTTTTATCAAAGCCGCCGGCTAAGAATAAAAACGACGCAGCCTGCGAATGGTTGCACCTGCTCCCTCCCGCTCCCGTCAACGGCGGAAGATTTCAAGCGCGTCGGCCCGCGTCTGGCAAACTTACCGACAATTACGACAGGTTGCTTTCTTCTTTGCTGAATCGATCGAGTTTGGACTCTTCCGCAAACGGAATGTCACGATTGCGTTTTTGTTCAAGTTCGATGCGGCTTCCTTCCGGTGCCGTCCCGTTTGCGGCCTACGCCGGAGGGCCTCTCCTCCAGCCTGGCGCACGTGGTTAGTTCTTTGCTTTGCCGTCGGATCCTTGTTGCCGCCTCGCGTTGTTTGCTTTGTCACGGTGCCGTGTTTCGGTGCTTTGGTTTGAGCTTTTCCGGTGTACCCGTACCATTGTTGTTCTTCATCCATTCAGTTCGGTACTCTCCACTTCTCCCGCCTCGCTGCTTTTTCGGGGGTCCTCCGCCACGGCGCGCCGTGTGACACCGCAGGTGGGCTTTTGTATCCATCCAAGATGATTTCGGCACTTACGATCGACAACCTCCCGCGCAAAGATAAAGCAAGATCGGTCGGCATGAGGCGTCTCCACTTTGAGGACTAAATCGAGCGGCCATGTCCACCACGAGACAAGTGGCAATGCGACTGGTGGCCACTTGGAGCTGGGTTTAGAAAACACGCTGATTTTGGAAAACGTCAGTGACGTCGGGGACACTTGACAAAACGACGAGACGTCTTTCTGTGAACGTCCGGGTTGGATTTGAGTCTTCAATGGACCAAACCAAACAGTGAAAGAGAATTTCGAGTGTTGGACAAACCTCACGCAAGCAAGCGATTGTGTCAACATTTAAAACCGACTCGTTTTGTTATTGTGAACGTCCCCGATTGGCCTTGACTAACGAAGCGTACGCTAATTTAGAGTCTTGGACAAAGCGAACGGACGGGTTTTCGGACACATCAAAGACGTGCTTTTGCTCGTCGTTCCATCAACCGAAGAATCTTCAACGCATTTAAGGTTGAAGTCCAATCAAAGTTCGCCTTCGCCGGACCGGACGGGCAGAAAGGCGCCTTTGCACTTTTTGACTGAGGTCCGTGCGACAATGGCAACACCCGGCCAGAGTGTCGGGAGCGCTGAACAATCGAGCTCTGAATAATTCACCTGACACCTCGGGCCTCTTCTCATTTTACCTGATTAAACCCCCGACCTTTGAATTGACCTCTGTGAACGAATGAACACGGCCGTTGGATCGATTGGAGATCCGATGGCCGACCTTCACAAAGCTTTCTTTGCCCGACGCCTACGATACGCTGCGCGAAATCAGGTGATTTGGGATTGGAATGATCAGCAACTTTTTCCAAAAGTTGAAGCCGAATGACTTCCACCGAGGATCGTAAGTTTCAATTGCTTGGTCAGCGGGCGAGCACACGTTCACAACAACTATTCCACCAGTTTCCCGACTCATTGGCCAGTGCAGATTGCTTCCGTCTTTGCAGTTGTTGGCTTCTGGTTGCTCGCCGAGCTTCGTGAAAATGACCTGACCAATTTCTGATTCCAACTGCAGTAGCAAGGACGACAAGTTTGAGTCTCACAATGTGCATCTGTTTGCAGACAATTCAGAGGTGTTATGTAACATTGAGAACAATCATCTGTCGCCAGTATACTCCACGCATGTTTTAGTCAACATTTCGGATGAATCGGCCTTTTGGAAAGCGTAATGTCCGCCTTTTCAGAACACTGAACGCTTGCCTTCAACTTGCCGAAGAATTTGGGGTCTTCTATGAAGCTAACGTCTTCAACAAATATTGCACGTTTCCATCTTTTTTTTTTTCCCTACCCACCAAAGAGTATTTGATCACCATCAACACATTTTGGTCAACATTCATGACAGACTTGACCCTCTAGTGCGTTTGTTCTGCCGCTGGGTTCGTAATTGGCTAGTTAGCTTGCGAACACCTTTTCGCCAGTCTGTAAATGTCCAATCATTTTTCCTGTAATGGGCAACCGAAGCTTCCTCAAAAAGATGATTTTTCAGCACACCTCATGGCAAATTCAAGCGCTTCTCATCTTCATTTTCAACTCGGCACCGTACAGATGTGTTCAGTTACACTTCTACTGTACAATTGTACTCGGTCGCAGTCAAAGACGATGTTAGACCACAGACCAACGACATGAAATGAAGCGAAATCCGATTGAAAATGAGTCACCGAGCACTCGATACACTCACACTCGAGCACTTTCCACCAACCTAAAAATGCAAGCTTTCGTCGCTCAAGAAAAGGAGAAGCTGATTTGGGCCAACTTTTTCTTGGTCACAACTTCACCTCACTTGACTTTCAAGCTTTCAAGAGTGCAACGAGACCTCCGCTCACCGCGGACGGGAGGTTGGGTGGGGTGGGGGCGACTTACCTCGATCGCCGAGCCGAGGAGACAGCGCCGTTGCCGCTGGGGATGAAAGGACGCCTTCGCGCTCGGGGGAGCCACAACGACGGAATAATATTTTCCTTTAGCGGTACTCTCGTACGTCCACCAGCTGCCCACATCCCTCCTCCTCTCGGCAAGTTAAGCCCTCCTCCGTTTCCGCTCTTGTCGCTTGCCTCCATTCCAACCGCCGCCTCTTGGCCAGCCCACCAAAAAGTTCACCGGGGGAGTTGGACCCAATCATCGCGCGTGAGGCCGACAAATCTCGCGAGTCTTCCACTCATCGATGATGAGACTGATGATGATGATGATGATGATGCAGCAATCAAGGAGGGTGGGAATTCGGATTGACCCAGTTCCGACCTGAAAGCAGACACATTTTGCCCACCAGCAAACCTTCATAATTTCCGTAATTGATAGAAATAAAGGAATACCTTATTTTCAAAGCATTTCACCAAATAACTTTGTGCGGGGAGATAACAGCACACATATTCAAGCAGTCGGTACAAATCACGTTGTCTTACATGAAGTTCACAAAATGAATGTAATGACAAATAAAGATCGAAATGTTTATCGTCTTGTAAATTCTCGGTCTGCATCTCCACGGGGTCGCCGTTGTCGAGTGAACTCACGTTGAAGTCGGTCGGTGAGCTCCGCGTCCTCTCTTTCGACATCGCAACTTTTTATTTCTATCTATTTATTCCCGTATTTGTTTATTTATTTCGTTGGGACAGCGCACATCAATCAACACACGAATAAACCGTGTAAATAACGCCGGACTTAGCATAAATGCTAGTTGTCGGCCGACAGGTTTCTAAAATAGCTTCGTGAGACACATCAAACTTGAAAACCACGATGACATGGCGTCATCTAGTGGTCAAGAGGGGAATCGTGGACGAGGGCGGGTCGAGGTTGGGGTTCCATTGTCTCCAAGTAGAAAGGGCAAACCGTTTCTCACAGATGATAGTGCAGCTGTCTATTGAATGACACTGTCAGAGAGGTGCTCATTGAGCACAGAGGTTGCGCTTGTATTTGCGTTAGTGTACAAGTGCAAGGCTGTTGGGAAAACATTTGGACGCCCTCACACCTGTAATTTGCCCCATATTGACTGTCACGTCTGATCTGACTGGCTGCCGCACTGCTGGTTTCCTTTTTGCGGCAACCGCTGTGCAGCGGTTGTTTTCCTGAAGGAAGACAGAGAGAGAGAATGAAATTGCCGGGCAGTGGTAACTCAGTCGACTCAAATATTAAATTTACTTGAAAGGAATTGAAATGCCACACAAGGGTTCCAGCTCTCCCAAAACGCCACAACTTGTGATTATGTGAATGTAATGACGAACAATAACACTGTATTTTAGATCAAATTACTGCAAGAGAATGCAAAGAAGTATACTGGCGTCTTGGCGGTTTCTATAGCTTTGGTGCGTTGGTTGTGTGCCTTAACGGGGCGCATGGCTAAGCGAGTGACGGTTTGGCCGATCAGTTTGCGTGTGAGCGGCTCTTCTCAAGTTGTGGCCGACAGCAGCTCCTCGCAAGCGCTTAAATGAGAGGTAGAATGTGACTTTCCATTCAAATCTATCTGATGGAGACCACTGTAAAAAAAAAAAAAAAAAGGCACCGTGACGGAAACGGAGTGTGTAATTTGACCAAAAGAGGGCGCTGTAACCTAATCCTGACATTCGGGCTTCACTCGACTTCCGTTTTGCGATCTGCGGTTTCTGGCATTGAGTTTTGGGGTTATGAAATTGACTGGGCGACGTCAATCAAATGCGAAATCAAATGACGATTATTTGAATGTGTACTTGTCTTTCATAAAGTTATTGCATTGGATTCATTTCGGGCAGACGTAACCTCATTTTGTTTCCTGACCATATTTTGGTTTCTTGAACAGAAAACACCATTCAGTCTTAAAAAGTTTGTGGAGTGAGTTTTATGGAAAATATATACTTTGGAAATCACTCAAAGTCTGTTGACAATGAGGATGATCTCATGTGGTGATTTAACGACATACCCTTGAATTTAAAACATGAAAAATGCAATTTATGGAACTATTTAACTGAGGAAGTTAAACAGTGCTGGCCGTTAAAAAAACGGAAATGTAAAGATGATTTTTCTTTGTAACTGTCCTTTCATTCAGCTATTTTATTGGATCAATAGAGTGTGGGTACTTATAAGAAAACAGCAAGTACTGTATGGTATAGGTTTTAGCAGTGGCATTCATGGGAAAAACGCCCAAAGATCTTTATAAGCGCTAAAAGTTTGTAGAAAATGGCGAAGGGACCCGAAACGACACTGAGCGTGGTACGTTTTAAGACAAATCATGAATGTAAAACATTTAAATGTAAATGTTTGCGGTAATGTATTTTACGCAGAAAGTGAAATGAGGCGACGTACGCGAAGGCAGGGAGGGAGTCAAATGGGTTTGAAAACAAAAATTTCACCGGGAGGGCGGTTCGGTCGACGTTGTCGCGATGACGTTTGATCAGCCTATTGGCCGGCTTCCGGGAATGTAAATGAGCCAAACGAACGCAGTGACGTCTTATCCCCCTCACGCTGCCCCTCCCGCCTCCGACACAAATGACAGTGAGCGAAACAAACATGGCGACGGCGTTGAGCGGACGCGGTTTTCTACGGACTTTACTGCTCTTTACCCACCTTGCGGCTGGCTTCCGGGCCGAGGTGGCGCTGGCCGAGCCGCGGGCCACCACGCGGATCCTCGGCATGCGGCTCGAGCGCAGCGACATGCCGGCCGGGACCACCGAGCGCGGCGTGATCCAGGTAACCGAGGGCAGCGACATCCTGGTCCGGTTCTACGGGCTCCACTTGTTCCCCAACAGCTCCGCGCTCGTCCGCTTCACGGAGCTCTACTCCAGCGAGGCGGAGGACGATGCCCACGGCGCCGTGGAGGTGCCTCTCAACCGGACGTGCCCGGAGCACAGCAAGGACCTGGTCGTGAAGGGCACCATGAACGTGAGTAACCACAACACCTCCGGGCTGGCCAGCGTCACCGTCAAGCAGCTCCGCAAGAGCGAGGTGGTCAAGGTGTTCGCCCTGTGCGTGCGAGACCCCCTGGACCCCCCGGACGCGTGGTCCCTGCTGGACGAGCGGGACGGCCGGATGCGGGTGGTGGAGGTGAAGAAGTCGCTGCTCCCCGTGTGGCTTCAGGTGAGTCACGGAAGAGGCACTCGCGCGCTGCACTCAAGTCGAGCTATAGAAAAACAAACCAAGGACTGCGAAAAGTAAAAAGCCCCAACTCTGAAATGTACGCAAGCAAAAAGTGCCAATTCTTCTTTTTTTTTTTTACTCTCAATCATATACGAGTTTTGATTTGACACAATGAAGAACAAAAGGTGCTCACTCTTAAGTCAAGTTTATTTGCATGCCCAAACCCTTCATAACAGAAAGAGTCTCAAAGGGCTGACACAAAAAGGAACTCTCGCTGGCCCAGACCCCGCAACCACCCAATCGAAAACTCAGAGAAAACCCATTTAGGAGGAGGAGGAGAAGGGCAAACAAAAAAGAAACCTTGGGAAGGGCTCACCCTCACGAGCGGCCAACATTTATGGTATGAGAGGATACGGTAGAATGTTGCGTTGTACAAGAGAATGAAATGAAGTGCTGCAGGTTGACCCCTCCGGAGAAGTGGTTTTCCTCGGGCCCCTTCCCGGTCGGGCCGACGCCGACTCCTCACAGCAAGAGCCGAGCCTGCTGTGCACGTAGGAGAGGAGTGGGGAGGTGAAGAGGTGGCAGCAAAACAGGCCAAATTCCACAGGTCAGGGGGCGAGGCGGGGCAAGAGACTGGTGCCATTTTTGCTCTGCTTTAACCACTTGCGAGAGTGTCGAAATAAGTCCTGAGATTGAAACCGTTCCTAGTTCCCGCGAGAGGAAAAAAAAAACAAGCAAAAACCACTTTTCTGCAAGCTAAATTCTAACCGAATAATCAAGGCTGAGGTGCCAATCAATCCTGTTTGAGCAAAACAATGGAAGAAAATACTCACTTGGCAAATGACAGCAACCGGATGTGGGGCGGGGGGGGCTTCTATCTGTGTCGACAATGGGGTCCCAAATGAGTCGAGAACTGCTGAAACGGATTGAAAAGCTTCCAGAACGGTTCACCTCCGAAGGTCGCAGCGCACTTGAGGCCCATCTTGAGCGACTCTTTGTGAGCACGGCACTCGGTTTCGAACGTAAGGCGAGGAAGTCCACAAATTGGTCCTCCCGATCTCCGGAAAATGTGGCAAAGTCCAGCGGAGGAGTCGTTGATGGCTGACGTTTGGCCCTCGCAGGTGATCCTCATCTCCTTCCTGCTGGTCCTGTCGGGCATGTTCAGCGGGCTCAACCTGGGCCTGATGGCCCTGGACCCCATGGAGCTGCGCATCGTGCAGAGCTGCGGCACGGAAAAGGAGAAGAAGTACGCCCGCAAGATCGAGCCCATCCGCCGCAAGGGCAACTACCTGCTGTGCTCGCTCCTCCTGGGCAACGTTCTGGTCAACACCACTCTCACCATCCTGCTGGACGACCTGACCAAGTCCGGCGTGGGGGCGGTGGTGGCCTCCACGGTGGGCATCGTGATCTTCGGCGAGATCGTGCCCCAGGCGCTGTGCTCGCGCCACGGCCTGGCGGTGGGCGCCAACACCATCCTGGTCACCAAGCTCTTCATGCTGCTCACCTTCCCGCTGTCGTGGCCCATCAGCAAGATCCTGGACTGCGTGCTGGGCCAGGAGATCGGCACGGTGTACAACCGCGAGAAGCTGGTGGAGATGCTGAAGGTGACGGAGCCCTACAACGACCTGGTGAAGGAGGAGCTCAACATGATCCAGGGGGCGCTGGAGCTGCGCACCAAGACGGTGGAGGACGTGATGACGCCGTTGGACAACTGCTTCATGATCCACAGCGACGCCGTGCTGGACTTCAACACCATGTCCGAGATCATGGAGAGCGGCTACACCCGCATCCCCGTCTACGAGGGCGAGCGCTCCAACATCGTGGACGTGCTCTTCGTCAAGGACCTGGCCTTCGTCGACCCGGACGACAGCACCACGCTCAAGTCCATCACCAAGTTCTACAACCACCCGGTGCACTTTGTCTTCCATGACACCAAGCTGGATTCCATGCTGGAGGAGTTCAAAAAAGGTCGGTGGCGCGCGCGGTGGGGCTGGCGGGAGAAGGTCAAACGTTGCCCGTGTCCAAATTCGCCGGCTGGCTCCTGCGAAGGGCCGCCTTTTTCGGCCGCCTGCGCTCTCCAAATTCGCACGGAGCCGGTCCAAAGGATAGAGCTTTTGGAAGGTCTAGGAAGGGCGCAGCCTGCCAAATGTCTTTCTAGAATTTGGAAACCGCGCGCGGTCCGCTCGCGCCGGAAGCCGCGTCGTGCGGCCGTAAACGCCGCCATTTCCACGCGGCCGTCGTCCGTGCTCGCGCCCGCGGCTAACCCTGGCGGTCTCGGCGGCGTCATCCTTCCTTTTTGGTGTCGTGAGGAAGCCCGAGGAGGAAACGCAAGGCGAATCCCGGCATGAGGTCCGGTCGACGGCTCGACCGCTGTTGTTAGCCATCTCGACGGCACCCAGTCGCCTTTGTGGCTCGTGGTTGATTGATGGCTACTTACGCGCTAGATGGGGAGCGGGTCCTATTTTCCACCGGCCGTCTTGGTCATCCGACTTTGGGGGATTGGGGAAAGAAATCCCCCAAAGACGTTTGCTGAAGCCAGGTGTCGTGAGATGCTTTGGATTCATTCTGCTGCAAACGTTGGCGCCACTTCACACTTTCGAGTCTTCTTTTGGTTTTCACGAAAAAAGGAAGGGTAATTCTTTGACCGCCGCTGATCTGAGGTCTCGCGAGGCGGCGTTGACGGCTAACTGCTAACGTTACCCGCCGCCGCTGCCTGTTGCCGCTCGGGAAAGCCAAGTTTGCCGTCAAGTTTTGGGTAACGTTTCCCCTGCACACGTGTTGCTTGTGACCTTTTTGGGTTTTCATAAAATTCCGGAGCTGAAGATGCGTTTGTACTTCGTGACGCGTCTGGTGTGCGTATTCTCACATGGCCCCACGTGGATTAAAACCCAAGATTCGGAGTCGCTCGCATGCCTCTGCAACAAGCCTTTGAGGCAATGCGCCGTTTCTTTACTCATACGAGGGCCAGAAACAGAGCTTCCTTTGAACTTTTGTTCTTTTCACTTCACCCGTTCGTCGGGGACAGATGTGGCAAAACTACTCCCGCTCCACTCAAAGTACCAATACTTTGGTTAAAAACACAAAAAAAAAACCACGGGGAAACGTCGTCTCGACCAGTACTCGTGTACACAAGTCCAAGTCAAAAAACTGACAGATTGAAATGTCCTTAAGTGCAGAAGCACACAGAAAAAAAAAGGATTTTTTTGCCTGTCAATTATATACAACTAACAAAAAAATTCATCCCACAAAATCATTTTGAAATCTAAGCAGTGCTCGTTCTGAGATCAGAAAAAAAAACCTTGCTTGGCATGCAAGGATGTTGTGAACCGACGGAACAAAATCGGCAAAATTTGCGAATGCGAACAGCTGAAAAAATAGGCCTGACCTGTGTCTGTGTTGTTTTGTTTTTCGATAAATCAGGCCAAAGATGGGACAAACTGTGTTTCTCCGAATCTGTTGCAGCTAACGCGTGGCGTTTCACGTTCCACCGTATCGCTGCTGTCTCCGTTTCTTTTTCTTTCATCATCAGTCAATCAAAATCTCAAATGTGGCTCACTTTTTCTCTCAACTTTCGTTATTTTCAATTCGCGCCGTCATCAGTAAAAAGGCATCCCCAAAATAAATACTCAAGTCGCGATACCGGAAAAATGGACTGAAAAGTTTCGCTGTCCGGGAGACCGCACGCACGCACGCCCACGAACAAACAAATCAAGGCTTGTTCTCCACTTGTAACGACGCTTCCTTTTTTGACTTCTCCGCTCACACACGTGCACTTCCTCTTTGGCTTCCCTGTCGGACATCTTGGCTCGGGTCTTCATTAAACGTGTGTGTGTGTGGGGGGGGGGGTGGTTCCCCCAGGCTCAGAGGAGTCTCTTCCTGCCGTGTGTCAGTCACCCCGCTTGCTGCTGCTGCTGCTGTTGTTGTGGAGTGCAAAGTGGCGGCGGGCCAACAGAAAGCTCGGCGGTGCATCTCGCTCTGGCGCGGCGGGAGCGATCGACTACAAACACACAAACGAGTTCCAGTGGTGCCTTGAGTTGGGAGTTGAAGTTGTTCCGTGACCGGGCTTTGAAGCCGAAACGCGAGCGACGACTAAATTGCCTTGACTGGATTCCAGTGGCTCAAAAGCACAATGTTGACTTGCGCAGGTTCTTGGTCACAATCATGGTTTTTGAAATGCTTTTTTTTTTTTTTTTCCGTATTTCTTTATTGACCACGCCCCCCCCCCAAATAAATATATGCACATGTATCTATGACAAAGAGCTGGCAGTGTAGACAGGCCGATATTCTCTCTGCTCTGTGGGAAGAACGAAAGTGGGCGGTCCGTCGGATTGACGGGCAGGGCGAGCGGACTCCCCGCTGGAATCTCAAGTTCCGCGCGCCGCTGCTGGGCGTCCGTTGCCGCGGCGACGGCGTCCCGCGCGCAAGGAGTTCGGAACTGCCGGGTGACCTTCTGAGATGGCGACACCCCGCCGTTAGCCGTGATGAAAATTTAATGCCGTCGGCAGGAAGTCGCGGCGGGAGGCGCAAAAGTCCAAGCACTGCTACCGCCGCGTTGAAGGTCATACCCTCCAAATATGGGCGTGAAAAACGGCCGATCGTCATGAGGTCAAAAAGGCATGCTTTTGCAAAAAGGGTGATGGGAAGCCGAGCACAAAATGCCTTTGCCTTTCGTCGTTGCGGATCTGTAAATTCCTTCATTTGCCCTCAAAAGCCCTTCTTCAGTCTTGCTTTTGTTGTTTGGTCATAGCGGTGTCGTAAAAGAAAAAAACCCCCGATATATTTAGCGCCAAAGTCACGGCTACGCTTCGCGTGTTTGACAAAGGTTGTTTTCTCCGCTTTTTGGTCAGGAACCAGCGTTTTGGGCCGAAGCCTCCTGGGTTGTGCTGCCGATGACGACAAACTTGGAAAAGCTCAAACCAAAATTCTTTCGGTTTGCCGCTTACATTGTCACAGAACACAGCAATTTGGATAACTTGACACGATGGGGGTGGGGGGGGAACAACTTTTGGGCAGTTTCAAAGCTTGTTTGGTATTGGGAGAAATAAGCAGCCCCCCCCCCACTCGCCGCAGTAAAAAAAAACAAACAAACAAACAAACAAACAAACAAACGTAACCGTAGACAAGTTGGTCGCTTGCTGCCATCCGCTTCTACCAGAAAACAACATGAATAGGGAAAGAAAACCAATCTCAGATGGGGCCGGGGGAAACAAAAAAACGTCGAGCGATTGACGTGTTCACTCTTGGTGGCCACCCTTTGGGGTTTCTGTTTCGCAGGGCCGAAAGGGAAAAAGGTCAAAAGGTGTCATGGAAGTCCAGAAGCGGCTTGCGGCGGTTATTCAAGCGCCCGAAAGCCGGCGGGCGTCATTGTGAAAGCGTCCGCAAAGAAGGCCGCCGATGAGTCAACAGGCTGACACGCGAACTCCCTCGGCAGCCTGACTTTTTGTTGCGACCTCCCGCGCACGTCCAAAACATGTCGAGAAGCGGAGGCGCACGCGTCTTTGCCAATTTCCCCCCATTGACCCCGTAGGAGGGCTTCGATCAACGGACCGGGTTGCGCCAAATTGGAAAAGCGGGCGACGCGGACGACCGGGTGGCGATATTTCCCGCGCGTCCCTCGAGAAATAAGCGCGCTCCATGCGTTGTGAGCAAACGCCTTGAAATTCCACAAGATGACGCCCGGCAATCGGGTGGCCGTGCGCATTCGGCTTTGCGTCCGATTCGGGTCCAAGCGTCCAACTTCCGCGACGAAACGATGGCACGTTTTCGCACGCCGCGCGGCGTCGGCCTTTCGGTGCCATTGGGCTATTTTGCATTTTTTCTTTCGCTGCGTTGTGCCGCCCCGGTCGTGGGGGCCTGCATGAAAACGGCCTTCCCCGTTACGTCGCATTGTCTGAAGCCGAATTCAAAGAGTCCGTCGTCGCCTGGCCACCCGACGTCCGAAAATTGCACTTGTGTGAAAAAAAAGTGGAATGCTTTTCAAAATCCCTCGGGTCACGGAATGCCTATTTCAAAGCATGCCGCGAAGCGATCAAACTCTCTTCGCATGCAAGAAATGAGAATGACAGGAAGTACAAAATGAAACATGACATTCAACAAATAGGTAGAAGTAGCGTTCGTGGATCTGTACACAAAAAAAAAAAAATCCCTTCTATTTGGAAAAAAAAAAAATCTATGAAAGAAATCAGAAGCAGTGTGAGCAATGAAACCGTTTCACCCAAAAAGGGATTTCAAATAGGCTGCAAGGAAGGCTTATTTGAATCAGCAGTGAATCTGTCGCTCGGTGATGAAACAGATTGAAAACAAAAGAATGTTTGAATTTCTACAGTAATAATAATACATTTTATTTATAAGCGCCTTTCAAGACACCCAAGGACACTTTACAATGACAAAAAACACCAAACTATCCCTTGATTTGAATTTGTTGCTTCACTGAGTGGCGGTTTGCTTGGGCCACGGGAGCCGGTTTGGGCGCCCGCGTCGTCTTTGTTCAAATAACACCGCTGGAGTGTGCGTGCGTGCGTGTGTGTGTCTTTGGCGGGGCCCTTTGTTGGTCTTTTCTTCAATCATTTCCCAAGCCGCTCGCTTTGTCAAGCCCCCTGACAGCTTGTCCTCTGCCCCCTGTGCACCTTGACACCAACACGCGGGCGCGGCCCTCGTCTCATCTCTGAGCTACGCGACGCCACGCCGAGCCGCTCGCCTCCGCGTCGGTCGCAAAACGCTTGAAAACGAGGGAGTCTTTTTCTTCCCTTCTCGTGAGCCAAATGGCGGCTGATGACGTCATCCGGGCACACCTGAAACTCAAGCCCAAGCGGGCGTGTCACTCTTGTGTGCGCCGACTGTCGGGGCGGGCGGGAATGCGTCCGCGGGCTCAACTGCCCATTCGCCTTGGGACAGACGTGAAATCCACGAAAAGTCAGCCCATGTCATGTCGCCCTGTCTTCGAAAGGATGCCCGGAAAGCCGGACCTCCCTTTTCCTTGTGCAATGAGGCTGATGGGTGACGATAACCATAGAGCAGGAACCGTCAAACAGGACACGGAACCAAGGGTGACGTCGGAAATGGCGCTCGGGACAAACCCGAGCAGTTCAGTTGATTGCATTTCCTCCAAGATAAACACGTGGAAGCTCACGTGAATAGCGCGATGCTAAGAAAGCAAAACGGGCGTGTTATGTCAGGCGGGCTGCACGTTAGCCTGGTGCTAAGCTCGCGGCGTGGCGTGAGAATCCGGCTCTCGAGCGTGTGGCTTTCGTCGACGTGGCCCCCGGTTAGGTGGGAAGGAGAACACGGCATGAAAGTGAGCCTGGGACCAGTCGGGACACGTTAGCTCCACTCACATATGTGTGGACAGACAACCGCATCGTCGCCTGCTTGGTAGAATGTTTTTTATTTTTGGGAGGAGGGGCGGGGGTGTACTTGCCCTCTGTTATTTACGGTTTTTGTGTTCAGGCCAACTTGTTGGTGCCATTGAACTATGTTGGGGTGAGTCGAGGAGCTTCTTGTAGACCGAGGCGGTGCTCAGCCGCCATCTTTTGTCAAACGAGGGCAGTTGGAAACCGTTTTCGGGGCCTTCAATTGCTCACGGCCTTTTGCTGCGCACGTCCGACTTGTTCACCTCCTTATCCTGACAAAGAAGCGCACTCCCTTGAGAGGAGCGCTGTCGCAAGTCATCGATTAACCGGCCGTGATTTTACTCATGGAGTAATCATTTACAGTCATCGGTGAACTTGAAGTTGTCCGCGCCCTCTCGACGGGAATGACTCGTTGCTTTCTGTGGTCCTCCACGAAAGCGGACCGCTTCTCGTGCACCGGACCTTTGCAAACATCTGCTTTGCCTTGGACCAAACGACCAACTGAATCCGTTTCCGAAAGGCAAAGTACAGGGTGTTCCAAAAGTCTTGGGCACATTCGAAGTCCCCAGATCTCCTTCACTACGAATGGTAGTAAGATAAAAGTGGTGCCGTTTTCAAGCTAATGACACAAAAGTCCTTGCTAAGGCTATTGATTTTTTTTTGGTTTCTTTTCAGACCCGTTAATGGCGTTCACTCAACCAGAAAAGGCGTTTTGTGTGCTTGAATTTGCAAAAACACAATCATGGACTGTTGTTCAAGGTGCATTTGGCAGAAAATTGGGAAAGGAGCCACCAGAGAGGATGAAGTCCATCGTGAGATGGCACGCTCAATTCAGAACGGACGGCACGAGTAACAGAAGCTGTTGCAACCATTGACAATGCAATGCTGGGACGCGTTTGGCAAGAATTTCGGCTTGATGTGTGTCGTGTGACCAGTGGTGCTCACGTTGAGCAGCTTTGAACATTCCATGTCAAAATGGTGATGACAGGCTTTCTGAATTTACCAGATGCGTTTTTATAACCTTAATAGTTTCCGAGATATTCAATGTCAACATGTGCCCGAGACTTTTGGAACACCCTGTACATCAGTCTCTCTCGCGTGCAACATTGCTTGCTCATTCTTGACCCATTTTTTTAAAATAATACAAAACCTCAATCATTGGGAAGGAAAAAAATGCTTTTGTATGGAATAAACTTGAATGCGAAATGACATTTTCTTTCATGAGTCAATCGAATCACACGTGAGAGCTCTACTTGAGCGGCACTTTGCCAAATACGGGACTGACAGGCGTGCACGTACACGCGTTTGTTTTGGGTAGGCCCGGGGG
>CAAKHF010006348.1:3858-18236 GCA_901007745.1 Hippocampus kuda | reverse complement strand
TTGTTGCTGGTGTAACCTGTTTTTTGACTGTTTTATGTGGATTTTTACAGTACAGGTCAAAATGACCCACAACATAATCAATGTGATTTTTTTTTCAACATAATATGAGGGTTAAAGAACATTTTCTCCAATTAAACTGTAAACAACAAACTTTTAAAGAATCTGTCTTTTGTAAAGGACACTTGATTCTTGCGGTCATGTCAATCAAAGTCATTACTTTCCCACCATAGAAAGCAACCAACATGAATGACAAGTCATTGTTCATCATATCATTTACAGTCGCGGTTTGATGAAATGAGATGTGCACATGTACCAATCTTGTCCAACATATTCATAATACAGGCAGGATCAAACATAAATAATAAGCGGCATTTCGAATTTTGAAGAAGCCGTGTTTATGACTTTTAGTTATGATTTGAATGAAAGGGCCATCAACCGCAGTGTACAAATTGGTGTCGGTCGTTATTGACAATTGAAAAGAATCCTTGAGAAGGGACCACAGATGGGGGAATCCACCTTCCATGATGACCAGGCTGCAATTGATACAGAGTGGGCAATATTTAATGCAATGTGATGCCAAACAATGTTCGTTAGAGTCGTGTCAAAGTCCAAAGTCTTCATATGTGAGACACCAAGGAATTACATTGGCAGAAGAGGGTCTTGAAGTGCTACTTACTGTAGTGTCAGGATGACAAACATTTGTACTGTCCTTGACACCTTCCTCCTCCCTCTTGACATTTTCTGTGCATGTGGGTGAGAAATAAAGGCTTAATGTTTTGGCAATGTGCTCAATTTTCAGGATTATCAAGGGCCAGGGCATCGACATCAAGAGCCTCAGTTCCAGATCAGTTCTAACAGTGACCAACATGACAGAGGATCGTTACGGGAACTACACGTGTGTCGCTACCAATAAACTTGGGACCGCTAATGCCAGTGTGCCTCTTATCCGTAAGTACCGTTATACCGGATTTTCTTTATTTCCCGTGCTGGTTTATTGAAGAGTCCGGTGGCTGCCAAAGCAATTTCTGACCTCAGAAGCAAACTTACAAACCCAGAAGTAAGCAGTAGTTCAACTCATTGCCCACACATCCTCATCGGCATTGCTTTATTGTCTGGTTACTTTCAGCACCAACCCGTCAGTCCGCGATCACCTGCCAACTCTTTTGATTTTTTCTTTTTTTTTTCTTTTCAAGTCATCACTCTTGCTGCTCGTATACAGTATATCTTATCTGTGTGTTGCTGTAGGTCTGCTTTGAAATTTGGTATTTACATGAGCATTGACATTTAGTTTCACGTTAAAATCAGCACAATAGCAGCAATCAGGTTAGTGACGTTTTAAACTGAATGCTGAGAATGCAAGCTGACCCAGACTGCAAGAGAAGATTGCAGGCCAACCCTTTCTTAGCTTGTATACTTTTTAAAGATATGAAACTGGGTTCAAAAGGCGGAGGAGGGCAAAAGCTGAACTGCAGGTGCACAAATTGCCAGCCTGCAACACAAGAATAGTTAGGACACAAGTCAAGGCTAGCACATAATACAGATGATTGAAACATCATATAAGCAAATAACTATGAAATTTTAAAATTGTATATTAATATACAACAAATACTGAGAGACACTTGTCATGCACTTAATTATGATCCAAAGGTCTTGCAAGACTCCTAAACTCTTTACGTTTATGTCATAAAGGAGTGGGTGAAGTTGGGGCTAAAAGTATTTACAGTATAATGTTGTCAAACGATCTCATGGGAAATGCCTTCCATCCATTCTCTTCCGCTTGTCCGAGGTCAAGTTGCAGGGGCAGCAACTTAAGCAGGGAAGCCCAGAAACCCCTCTCCCCAGCCACTTTGTTCAAATACTGGAGGGATGCTGAGGCGTTTCCAGGCGAACCGTGTTGTAGGGCCCTCTTTTGGTAGACTTGCATAGAAATGGACGTATCTTGAGTTTGTGCTGGCGCATGTCTGGTTTCCCGTGTTTAGGGCCGTGTTGCACCTCTCTGGGCACCGAGTTCCCTCGCAACGATTCATCCAATAATTTGGAAACAGAAAGTAGTCTGAGCTCAGCGTAAAGGTGGGCTCATTATCATTTTCGTGCCAGGACAAGGATTTAGTTCAGCATGTTTGTGAATTTGGTAGACACGCCTCTTGGGTGTTCCTGCCCATAGCTCCCTGTGCATCTGCAAATTTGGTTACAAAAAGTAGACCACATTTTAGAATCGGCAAAAGCAGGTCTAACTTGTTGGACGGGTGGTGCAACACAGGTTCTGTGTATTTGATCGAGGTGCAGGCAGACAATTTCAGCACTTCAGGACATGCGTCACTGAAGTCACCAGATGTCATTCACAAACATGACACCAGCATGGGATAATCCCACTGAGTCACTGTAGAAATCAATTTATTGAACATATTATAATCATTGTCATCTTAAAATCTTAATAGTACCGACCGTCACGATAGCGGTTGGCAGGTAAACTGCAAGTTCTTTTCAAGTCACACGTGTGACTTGAAAAGACTGAAAATACAGAAATATATTTCTGTAGTCTTGCTGTTGTCAAACTGCAAGTTTACCTGCCATTGACGTGCATGGGCTCCATCAAGTCTATTTCTGTTTCCACAATGCCAAGCACGAATTACTTGGTCATAACGGACCGCCCTGATATTGATGCAAATGAGAGATGCCCGCTATTGGCAGGGAAAAGACTAATTCCATCCCACAACAGTGCACAATGCCCATTACACCCAATTGTACCTGTGCAAATATCAAAAGAAAGAAAACTCCACCCGTGCGCACAGTGGGACTGCACATTGTGTTTGACTTGCACTTCGCTTGAAAATAGGCCTGGAGCCTCTCCAGAGTGTCCATAGAGGTTATGAACAGAATTGGTGACAAAGGGCAGCCTTGGCGGAGACCACCAGAAACAAAATCTGCCTTACTGCCAGCAATACAGACCAAAATCTAACATCGATGGTACAGGGACGAAATAGCCCATGCATATACTCCCGAACCATCCCCCACAGGACCCCCGGAGGCAGATGGTCCAACTCCTTCTGCAAGTCCACAAATCACAGTAGTAGACTGGTTGGGTGAACTCCCATGTACCCACCAGCCGGTACCCACGAGTTGCCTACGGAATCCCATAGACCAAAAAAGGACCAATAGGACGGCAGCCCTCACCGCTGGTGTTCACTAATGAGTATGAGGGTTGCCACCACGACAGGCACTTTATGGCCACTGCTTTGTTCGGCCGTCTCAACAATGGAGAAGTGAAACGTGGTGCACTCACACTCAAAGTCTCCTGCCCCCCCTGGGATGGAGTTGAAAGTCCTTCTGACGGGGGATTAGTTTGAAATGATATTAAAATCTTTTGGGATCATAGTTTGTGGTATATTCATGGTGCAAAATATCACTGTAGGCTATTCTAAACATTTTTACTCTTGTTTTATTTTTGCTCTTTGCAGCAGGATTCGGGCCGTATTCCGTACGGATAGTGAGTGTTCACTGTCTATCAAATCGTTGCCCTAATAGGTTCACATTGTATTTTACTCAACATATTTCCTCTTGTCGTGGCAGGGATTATTTATTTACTCTTACATTACTGTCAATAGCTTCTGATGTCTGTTTTTCTCTGGGTTTTATAAGTATTTATAAGTATTACATGATGAGAACTTGTACGAGACTGGCTAAATTTGTCATTTGATTTCGTTGGTTCTTTAATGTCTGTGTGTAAATGCTAGCTGCTATGTATTGAGATAACTACAGTTACCTCCAAATTGTAGAGCTTTTCTCTTGAGGGGGGAAAAAGGAGCTGTGTGTTTGGGGACTGGGGCTTATGTGTTTCAAGTGGATGATTCACCCGCCAATTAATTGAGACACGGTGTGAGCATGAATAGAGTGTGGTAGTAAAGTGAAACAACAATAGCACTTTATAAACAAGGTGTTATTGAACCTTTGCTGGATGTGACCTGAAAGACAGAATCCAGTTATCTTCTTGCAAGAAGCAATGCCAGTTAAGGATTGAAGAACAACATTGTAGAGCAAAGATGAAGGGAATTAAAAAAAAAAAAAAAAACAGCTTAATGTATTCACTGACGAAATATGAACAGGTAAATTAAATTATTCACCAGTTTGCGCAGTCCCCTAAGATGTTAACATCGTCCCTCACAGCCCAGGGACTGAAAATACAGAAATATATTTCTGTAGTCTTGCTGTTGTCAAACGACCACTCCACAGTCCTGTTTGTGTATGCGCATAGAACATCAAAAGATTGCCTCAGATCTTCCAGTGGATGATCTTAATGTGACGCCAGCGATGCCTAAAAGGGAAAAAAAAAAAAAAGAAAGCTTCAACATAGTGAAAGGAATGGAATCATTTCCAAACGTTCCACAACTTCAATTCACTCATTCTTGATCCCTTCATCTGTCTTTTTGGCACACTTTTACTTTTCCGTCTGATTCTCGTATTTCTTTTTTTTGTCCTCTATTCATCCAGTGTCGTCGTTTCCCACTTCCATCGCCTTCTTTCACAAACACAAAGAGTGTCTCCCCTCACCCCTTTTCACTCCCATGATCTCCTCTCATGAGAGAGAGGACAATTCTGCTGTTGCCCTTAATGAGGAATGGCAAGCAATCACCGTGGTGCGCTCTCACAGGTACACAGATGCAAATAACAGAATCCAGAGGTGAGACCATAGGTGACTTTGGATAGCTATTTTTGAACCAGTCAATAGCCATTGATGAGCAAGAGGGGAAGAGGAACGAGGCGTGCATATTTGACCAAGCGTCATACCTTGCATTGAATTTAAATTGGAAGCAGTCCATGGCCGTTTTGTGACGGGTCTGAAGATTCATTTATACTGTCTAAATACAAGGCAGTAGTCTGGCCCCAGCTTTACACCATTCTTGAAGTTGTAAGATTTGTACTATTTAGATGTCTCAATGTTCTTCACCTTTACCTCGAAATCAGCCGAGGAACACGCTTTCAGTTTTTGCTGATAAGATGAACTGTGACTCTGGACATCTAACCCCAGGAAACTAGAAACACATTTACTGAGCTTCTCAAACAGTTACTGCAGGGAACATACTCTTCTTTTCGTCTCAAATGAATTGCAAATAAAAGAAATAGTGTTTGAGCTGTGTGAATGTGAACGTAATGCTGGCTGTGTAAGGTTATTTTTATTGTCAAAAGTATGTCAGGACTGGGTGAAATGGCCTTTAAATTGTATATGCCATCCCCCGCCGCCCCCTCCCACACACACACACACACACACACACACACACACACACACACACACACACACACACACACACACACACACAGTCTGCTTTTAATTGATACCTCACCCTCCAAAATCTTAACAACTTAAAAGACAAAGACATTTTCAAAACTCCAATTGGAAAACTAGAAATGTGGGTTGTAAACATGATTGTCTTGAAAAAATAAAAATGGGCAACTTTGAAGCAAGAAGCGCTCCACTCATTCTTCCTGATACATTAACAAAGACGTTTGTTTTGGTCTACACTGATGTGATTCTGCTGTGTGAACGGCTTGCGATATTTCGGCCCATTCGCTGAAACTGTAAAACTTCAACGTATTTTTAAATGACTAACAAAAACGTTGTTCAAATAATTTATAGACATTTCAGTGACATTCAAGAAACCGCAAAAATAAGGAGCCTGCTGGTTTTGTATCCGGCTCGAGATGTGTTTAAATTCTTAAGTTTCATAAACACACTGCTATGAAGTGACTTAGATGCATAAATGAATGCTAATTCTTGTCAACAAAGACAAACAAAGAGCATTACAGATCTGACATAAATACATTGCGCTTTGCATGTACAAAAAAAATAACAGTTTATGAGAAAGAAAAAAATAACAATTGACTCAAGTCACCTACTGTGCTCGCTGTGTGGATAAATTTCGGGCGGAGGACAAAAACAAAATGTAGCCATTAATTATGTTTTTAGTCGAGCTTGTGTTCTTTCCAATTTCCTTTGGGTACCCGCGTTTACTGCAGTTCGATTTCCCATTTCAACTGCTGGATGGAAGTAAAATTTGATGAAAAGAAGTGAAGCCGTTCGCTCCAATTTTCTGAGAAGTCCTCCAGCTTAATTGGTCAAGCTCTTATCCCCTCGACCCACCTCGGCTTAGCCCCAGTGGAGCTTTCTGCTCCTTCTATACCTACGCCTTCATTTTCCTCTTCTTTCTCTCTTTCCACCCAAGCCACATCCCCCGGCCCCCCAAGCAGTAATCAGAAAAGACTGATGAGGAAAAAAGTAACAGCTCACTTTCTCTCCATCACCACCTCGGTCTCCCTCAGGCAGGAGAGTCACTGCTGGCTACTTGGTCAATGAGGATTGTGTTCGTTTGTCACACCTATCAATCAGTACATGTCGGTGTCGTTCGGACATGTCTCCTCATCTGACATGATGTTGTTTGCTCTCGTGTGATTGTGTCTGAGTCAAGGAGCAAGGAGATGAGAGCTAAAAGTGAGAACTGTGCCATAACA
The DNA here is from genome assembly GCA_901007745.1 of Hippocampus kuda. Classification (NCBI taxonomy): domain Eukaryota; kingdom Metazoa; phylum Chordata; class Actinopteri; order Syngnathiformes; family Syngnathidae; genus Hippocampus; species Hippocampus kuda. The sequence continues at coordinate 11,732 of CAAKHF010006348.1, read as the reverse complement.
GCAAATCATTATTGAAGCCGAGTGGGAAATGAAACCTACAGTGTCTCCGTTCTGCAAGTTGCGCTCATCAGTGTGTGAAATCACTCTCCTGTGTTTGTTTGGGTTCTTTTTTTTTTTTCTTTTAAGAAGAAATGTCAATCAAACAAGGTGAATCCTTCGATAATGCACATTCATCGCTTTTATGTTAAAACACTCACATATGTAGGACATGTAAATGTGTATGTTCTACTAAAAACAGATGAAAAAATATTGCACCATTTACTCATCATTTCAATGCTGAATTTACATATTTAGGCAATCAAAAAGTCATTAACATTTTTGTTTCCAGTCGCACTGTGATGAGAAAACGTTCGCTGCTGTGACAATGTGTTCATGCTACAGCCCAGCGGGCTTTAGACTTAACACCCACGCCACAACATCTCCTGAACCAAGGAACGTTTATCCCAGGATGAGTGAGCATCATGGATGCCCCGCAAGACGATACACACTCTGGGCAGAATTAAATATGACATAGAATGAATAATTTTCCAGCTTGCAGAGAAACCAACACAGACTTTACTACCAAATATATTTTTAATCATCAGGTGTTGGTTTGAATACGATTTTTCTAATTGATTTCTAGTATTGTCCACTAAGTATGTGCAATTCTGGGGAAATAAATGATTGACGTTATTATTGCTCATATACTACTTCTGAATGGCAAAAATGAAGCTTATCTTTTGGAGTGGCTATAGCAGAGGTATGCATGAATCTGTGGATGTCGCTGCAATTCCAATAGCTGACTTCATTTTGTTTTTGGGACCACAAACCAATGGTGCCTGATTCATCCTTGTCACTGCTACAGACAAAAGTGTGCTTTTCCCTCATTTGCTTCAAGAAAGGATTAATCAACTATCAATACAACTGACAGACGGTCAATTAATCAATTATTATGCCCATCTACAGGTTTAAGGTTTAGCATGTCTGCCAAATAGTGGTGAATCTCCAGTTGTGTAACGTTGAAGGACTTATAGAGCGACACTCATTCATTCTTCCTGTTTGGATACATGAACTCGGAAAAACTATGACGACTTTTGTTTTGGTCTGCAACAATGTGTCTCTGTTGTGTGTAGCGCTTGTGATATTTTGGACCATTATATTTGTCCATTTTCATGTTGGCTCAAGAATTAAAAAAGGTCAGGTATTAAATGGCATGTTGTTCTGAGTCTTTTCAAGCATAAGCATAAATAGTTTGCAAGGAAAGATGGTGACAAAAGCATTTTAGCTCTGATGTTTAAGCTCTTCCATTAAAATGAAAATGTCGCCGGAGAGCTTTTTTCTTATGCTTGTTTGCTGTTTAAGTAATAACTCAATTTTAGAATTGCAAAAAATACACTTCAAGAAGCTGTTTTATTAGTTGGTGCATCTTGGCAAACACCACGTACAGGATGTAAGTCCACCACTGGGTGAATATCCGAGAGGGAGAGCTTGCCTGTCAAAAGACATGTACCATACCGGAATGGAACAACTGAGTGTCTGAGAGCTGGACAAGATTCACTGGTGATTCATACTCAAATATTAATCAGAGAGCCATCATCTGTCTGTTTGAAGAAAGAACTAAAAAGAAATTGTCTTCACATATCTGCTCCCAGAGGACTAGTTGAAGTGGAAGCATTCACTGAAGAAAAGATGCATTCGACCTGCCCCTGCACCCGTATGCATTGTCGAGGAGGCACATGAATGCTGATTCCTACACATTTTCAGCTTCAAAAAGAAATGATGAAATCAAACGAAACCACCAATGGCCAAATTGTTGGTGGCTTATGAGCGTATAAGACAACAAAGTCAGTACACATCTGTTTAAAGAAACAGAGTATAGATGGGGCATATAAACTGAACACTGCATTACTTCTCTTTCAAGTTATAATGAGTCTTATTCGGCTCTTGTCTGAAGCGGAACATGCTAATACAAAAAACAATAACTTTATGGTGTTATTTCAAACTCAGCTTGTTTACCTGACAATCACATTGTAAAACATTAAATAATTCATCCAGCAAAAATCATGAACTTTTATGAGAAAGGTGTCATATAATAATTAGGTAGTCGCATAAGTGTTCCTTCAAACCATGAAGTTTAAAGCACGGTAAAGCACTTCTACAATGTAAAAACAATAAATATTCAGCATTTTAACTTTGATGACACCTGACTAAGCCTTTAAAGAGGCGATAGTCTAACTGCTCTGAATGTGAGCCTCTGTACTTCATTGACCGTATTTTCCGCACTGGAAGGCGCACCTAAAAACATTCAATTTTCTCAAAAGCCGACCGTGCGTCTTATAATCTGATGTGCCTTATGTATGGATCAATATTCTGATTTTTTTGGCGTACTATTTTAAAAGTTCTGTAAAGTGCTTTGTTACAATTGCAGTGATTGTGAAAGCGCTATATAAATAAAGATGTATTGTTTTGTAATGTATTGTATTCCCTGTAGCATAGCTCCATCTAGTGGATGCATAACGCAACCCTTTCCACTATATTAACTTTTATTCTATGCGCCTTATAAAAGTGCACCCTATATATGAAACCAGCTTTAAAATAGGCCATTCATTGAAGGTGCGCCTAATACTCCAGAGTGCCTTATAGTCCGGAATATACGGTTCTCTTGAATGAGTCTGTCGATAGTTTACCCGTAACCTCATGCACCTCTGGAGACGGTAGTGGCCACCTTGCTGGAGATCTGTGCATTGTTTTGTTCATGTGCTTTTTGAATATTTGAATGGGTTCATTTGATAATGAAAGTCCAAAAAACGGTGAATTACAATGCAGTGTTTAGCTGTAGCAATACAGGTGGCTGGGAGACATATCACTGTTTACCAATTTTGAATCTCATCTGTTTGATCTGGACCTCCAATGCGGCCGAAAATCAAATGTTGATCTCATGATGAAATACCGTTGATTCTGTATCTTCTTCTGTTACCACCCTTTGTTGAGGCCGATCCATCTTTTTTAACCCAAGTGTCTCAAAAAGGCAAAATACGCAGAGTTGAGAGTTTCCTATGTATTGTCAACCTCTTGTCTGGCTACCGGGTGTGTCCACATCTGGCATTTAAAACCTGCACTATGGAAGAAAAAAAAACTAATTTTGCATTCCAGTTCTGAACATTCCTAGATTTCACATTACTTCATCTCACAAATGTCATCGATGGCGCAGCCTGAAATAAATTCTTAAACTAATCAGATTGGGACCCAGAGTTACCTGCTCTGAGAGTGTAGAGACAGACCGAATGTTAATTAAGTTTTTTTTTTCTTTACACTCAAATCTCACTGCCTTACCACTACTACTGGACCGCCGTGTTTTTTTATTACAAACCCATTTCCAATGAAGTTCGGGTGTTTTGCTCAACATAAACAACAATACAGTGATTTGCAATCATGTTCAACCTATATTTACTTGAATACACTGCAAAGACAAGATATTTCATGTTCAAATCGATTAACTTGAGTGTTTTTAGAAAATAATCATTAACTTAGACTTGCATGGCTGCAACTTGCTCCAAAAACCTGAGCCAGGGTCATGTTGAACACGGTGTTACATCACCTTTTCTAATTGTTGAATCTTTGTCCCTGTAAAATATGTTGCTTGGATGGCAGCATATGTTTCTTCAAAACCTGTATGTCCCATTCAGCATTGGCAGTAACACAGCCCCATACCATCACAGATACTGGACTTTGAACTTTGTGTCCATAACAATCCGGATGTTTTTTTTTTTCCTCTTTGGCCCAGAGGACACGGCATCCACAATTTACAAAAACAATTTGAAATGTGTACTCGTCAGACCACAGAACTATTTTCCATTTTGCATCAGTCCTTCTTTGATGAGCTTGGTCCCGGAGAAGCCGGCGGCGTTTCTGGGTGGTGTTGATAAATGGCTTTTGCTCTGCATTGTACAGTTCTACTTAGAGATGCAGCGCCCGACTGTATTTTCTGACATTGGTTTTAGAAACTGTTCCTAAGCCCATATGGCGATATCCTTGACACTTTAATGTCGATTTTTGATGCAGTGCCGCCTGAGGGATCGAAGGTCACGGACATTTTTTCAGCCTTGCCGCTGACATGCAGTGATTTCTCCAGTTCCCCACAGACCGTTCGATGATATTACGTACGGTCAGTGATGAAATCCCTAAATTGTTTCCGATTAAGGACAATGTTTCTCAGTGTGCAAACTGTTCGACTATTTTCTCATGCAGTTGTTCACAAAGAGATGAACGTCACCCCATTTTTGCTTACGTATGGCTGAGCAATTCAGGGAAGCTCCTTTTATCCCCAATCATGGCACCCACCTGTTCCCAGTTAGGCTGTTCTCCTGTGGGATGTTCCAAACAGGTGTTTGATGAGCATTTCTTAACTTTCTCAGTCTTGTTTGCCACCCGTCCCAGCTTTTTGGAACTTGTTGCAGCCATAAAATTCCATGTTAATGATTATTTTCTCAAAACAATAACGTTTATCAGTTTGAACATAAAACATCTTGTCTTTGTAATATATTTAATTAAAGGCATGTCATATGATTCATAAATCATTGCATTCTGTTTTTATTTATGTTAAACACAATGTCCCAACTCCCCCAAAATTCGGTTTGTACATAATATATGGCATTCGTCTTTGGCAAAGTGTCCGTTGCATGCGCCAAATGCACAAACCTGCACACTTACTGACACGTGTAATTTGGCAGCTTGGTGATGAAGTGCTGCCTCCACGAGTGAAAACACAATCCATGCACTGTCGTTATAGGTGCTCGCATTTTACTTCGTACTTGGGGCTGTGCCTTAAGCACAAACAGCCACGAGCAAGCCCGTTGATCTGCCCTTGGTCGTCATGGTAACACTAAGCTGCCCTGCAGTATAGGGATGCCGGGTTAGCCGTGGCTCATTTGCATTGGACTTGACAACTCCTTAAAACAGGCTAATTTTAATCGGTATGTAAATATAAGCTTCAAAGTGTGATCAAATTATTGATCCTTGGAGTAGTTTGACAAAAGCATGACAAAAGCATGGTTCTTCTAATTTTTAGAGCGGGGTGAATCCTATATCACCTGTCTAACAGGCACCTGTAAACTTGTACCACTCACCCCTCAGAGAGATGGGCATTGACTTACACACACGAGGCATGCAGTATGATTGACATTTTCACTCAGTGTGGAGTTTCCAAGCTTATTTCGTATTTACATGACTGAGACACCTGTGGTACAGGAAGTCTTGAGCCATGTGGAGGTTGCATCTTACCAATGAGATGCTGACCCTTTTGTCCTTGCATGCTCTTCTATTTTTTTTTCTTTTCCACATTACGTCTCCATTCTGTTAATAATACATGAATGTCCTCTTTCCCCCCTTTCCCTCCCCCCTCTCCTCCCCTGTAGCAATTATTGAACCCACCACCACTAGTGCTGTCTCAAGGCCAGGTCAGTATATGTCACCGTGCTGTACACCAAATTAGCAAAGAGGTCTACTGCCTCATACTAACCAGAACCGATATCGTCTCCATCTTATTTAAAATGGCTGGCCGCAATGCCTGCTGGGTGTACAGTACAGCTTTGTTGTATGTCCCTTATGTCTTATAGTTGCTTTTTTTTTTTTTTTTGACTTATAATTTTGGGTTGGCTATGACAGCCTGGCTCCATAGCCTGGAACCATCTCCACACGGTGTCCCTTCCATCACAATGTTGCCTCCGCCTCGTCCTCCTCACTTCCGCACATGAAGTAAATGGTAGCATCATCAAAGTGGCTGTTACATATGCCTCTGGGCCAGATGCTTTTCATAATGCTGATGGCTCCGTCTTCTCTCTGGCTTTCCCACGACCGGCAGCACCACTCCCTTCGCTTCTTAGCACTAGTTCATCGTAGCAAACATCAAAGGCAGGATGCTGATGGTGGCAAAGGCTCTCGGTTTGTTGTTTGGAAGATGGAATCTCTTCCCTCTTTGTATTTCTCCTTCATTTATCCCTCTCTCTTACGGGGGCTTAATCCTTTAACATCCCACTCCCTTCTTTACTGTTTCTATCTCTTTATACAACAACCATGTGGTGTTGTGGCCACCCTGATCTGATTGCGTTGTTGTTGGTGGTGGTGCACTGTCAATGTCACCCTCATCACTGTGCTCTCCCGTATATCCGTCCAGAATAATCCCCGCCGTCTGTTCCCCATAATGTAATCTTTTTGCTGCTTATTTTAGCTTATTACGGTCCACATGCACAAACGTTGAGGAAAGCATGCATGGTTGACGTTAGCTATGGATGATGTCACAGAAGAAGCGCTGCGGTTAGGAAAAGTTCAATTCATGTGATGTGTGTGCTCTTACAAGACCAAGTGAAGTAATTCAAAGTGAGCAATGTTCATTTACAGACCACCAGAGCCTCTACCCAATGGGGGCGCTTCTCAGTGCCTCAAGCACATGGTGCGCTCCATCCAAACACAAAACATCAAAACAAATACAATTTAGCAAGTCCTGGAAGCTTCAATATGAGTATAACTATCATGGAAACTCGAAAGTGAAGCACAATCTGTTTCCATAATTTTAACAATAATCCATTTTAAGAGATTGCTAATTTTAACCCCATTTTTTGCTGTGCAGACACTGTTTTAAGAAACAAGATACGACTCAATCATAAAAATTAGTACAAGTAAAACTAAGTAAACAATATTAATCGTAAAACAATAGGCTGTCTGAATGCCCTGAACTTCGAAGATCAGCAGTGGATTCCGTTATGGACTAAATGATGTTATTTTAGCTCTTCTATTGTGATTGTTAACCAAAGTTTACTTAAGCCATATTGTACTGACCAGCCACGGCGTGTGCACCACATTCTTACAGCGTTTTTATTTGTTTGTGACTTTATTTTTTTCCTCTTTGCTATCACAATTACAAAGTGGAAAAAAAAAAAAACAACAACTCCTGAAATATTAAACATTCAACTTCTACTACACTTCCACACATAACATAACGTCATGCGAAGATTCGTATTGCATGATGGATGCGCATAGTGTTTTTGTGGCTTTTTTGTGCAGCCTCATGAATAGATACCATCATTCCGTCCTTCACCGTGCGGAGAGACTGTCTGGGATAAGCATGAACTCACCTGCCTGTTCTTTCAGTCCCAAATATAATTACCCATGGAGATTCTGCCCGATAAGTTAAAATAAACTCAGTGCCTAGTAGCAGACTCGGCGTGACCCCCATCTCTCATTTGATGTAATGCCGGCAGAACAAATGACAATTTCATGGTTCAAAGGAACACCAATGGAGATCAACGAGTGCAGAAACCCGCTGTTCTTGTTTTGTCCTGACTTTTTGAAATTGAAAGTTGCCCTGCTGAAATGACTTCAAAATTGGAATCATTATGGATACCAGCAAATAGTTTTCTTTCCACTTGTTTATCATCCGCATGCTTCTTCTGTCAAAAGTTACGGGGATATGATATATAATTTTTGTCTACAAGGAAAACAGTTTTTGAGCTTGAAGCATTTTTCATCTCAGTGTTTGTTGTAACCTACTGACCAAATGCAAAAGAATAGATACATTTTAAAAAAATGTCCATTGTATATTTTACTAGACCTCAACTAAAAGCAGACTTTTCACATTTACTTTCTGGATCATCTGGAAGCTGACACGAGTTTAACGTGAAATAATTTCCCCCAAAAATTGACATGTTTTACAACAACCAAACTCGTTTATGCAAATGAGAAAGTTCAGTTTTTCCCTACACTAATAGCACTGTTGAGCTTGTCGCATTGCAAACACCCAAAAGTACAGTTTGGAAACCCCTGCCTGCCCCTCTCAACATTCACAGCAAATGAAGTCTCACTTAAAATATACTTGGCACACAGCAATGAGAGGAGAAACG
>CAAKHF010006347.1:0-45302 GCA_901007745.1 Hippocampus kuda | reverse complement strand
GGGGGCTTTCTCTTACCATGCACTGCAAAGACATTGCAGGGCTGCGTCCCATGGCGCGTGGACTCCCTCTTGACACCCTTGATGAAGGCTGGCAGACTGGGTCTCCTCTGGTCCCCGGCAAACTTCCCCGGCTGCTGCCCCATAAGGGAAGGGTGCCAGGCCGCAGCCGGGACTCTCGGGGCCGGACTCAGTCCACCGACAACCGGCCAGTGGGCAGGAGGAAGGAGGAGGAGGAAAGGAGGAGACTGGAGGAGTCCTCCCAGAGTCGGGGCGTCCTCCCCTGGTGTGACGCAGATTTGTTCTGCAGGTCCAAGCTACTCCAGCGTGCCGCTTTTTATCATGCATTAATGGGATTTGGGTGCTGGCAGAATCTGTGGGCAATGGGAGGACATATTTTTTAATTCAAGTACATGAGGCAGACCTCCATTCATCCATCCATTTTTGTTCTCGTGGTCTCTGGGCACATAAAAACAAATAACCTTATTTTACATCTTTTTTTCCTTCCTTCTTGCTTCCTTTTTCCTTCATTTCATACAAGCCATCCCTCCATTCCACTTGCTCCTATTTCCATCCTACCCACCCTCCTATTATTTTTTCCCCATTAGTCCTTCCTACTTTTCATTCTATCTTCTTTCCTCTCTCCCAACAATTCTCTTTCCTTCCTCCCTGCTTCACATCCTTGCACACGATCCATCCATTTGGTCTTCTGTCCTCTTTTCAATTCTCCCTACCTTCTTTCCATCCCTTGCCTGCCCTTCTTTCAAATCTCTATCCTTACGACCCCCCTTCCCACTTTCTAGGCTTGTTCCCATCATCGTTTTCCTTTCATACATCAATTCATCCATTCTACTTTCTTATTTGTGTCCTTCTCTCTTACCTTCCTTTCATATACAGTATCTTCCACCTACTCTTTCCCTTTCTTTCATACAACCTTAATTTCCTTCCTTCCTACCTTCTATAATTAATGTTATTCTTCTTTCCCTCCTTGTTTTCATACCATCCATACCTCCATTATTGCTTCTCATCCTTCCTCAAATTCATATATCCCTCCCTCCGACCCATCATTTCAATCTTCATTTCTTTTCACTATCCAACCATTCCACCCTCTATTCTTCATGCCTTCCATCCTGCCCAGCATCCCTTTTTCTCCCTCCCTACTTTTTTTCCCTATTTTCTCTCCTTTCTTACATACCTCAGTTCAACCTTTTCCATGATTTTGGTCATCTATCAGCCTACTATCACCACAGCCTTCTTTCCTCAACTATTCTTTCTTTATGGCTACAATTTCTTTCCCTCCTCCTTCCATTCCTTTTTCAACACACCTTCTTCACTCCTTCCATCCATTCATCCTTGCTCCTTTCCTTCCTTCCATTCATACATCCTAACTTCCTGTCATTCTTCCTGCTTTTGCTTCCTTCTTCCCATCCTTTCGTGATCAAACCTTCCATCCCCGCTGGCCTATTTCCACACTCCATCCCTACCTTGTATCATCCTTCCATTCATTCTCCCATGCTTCCATCAGTTCATCTTCCTTCGATACATCCTTCCATTAGGCCTTCCAACCTTTTTCCCTTCCTTCCTTCCATTATTCCATTTTGGCTTCCTTCCATCTGTCCTTCCCCAAATTCGTTAATTTAAAAAGGGTATGCCTACTTTTGGCCGACCCTGCATACAACTGCAAGAAACTTAGCATAGCACAACAGGTATTGTTATCCAAACTTTAAAGTTGCCGACTAGCAACTCACCGCAGAGCGAGTCAAGTTAATAAGTGGAAAGCGTGGAACAATAACACGCCTGGTAAGGCCTAGAGGGAGGTGAAAGGCAACTTACGTGCTGTTGTAAACTTAAATCCCGCTGTTTAGCCGAGCAACTCAAGCTACAAGTGCAAATAGCCATGGAGGCTAACTCAAGTTAGCCTCTGGTCCTCTTTGAAGGTGCACGGAGCAGTCAACAGTTGGTCGTCGGCGGCGCCGCGTCGCCTCCTCGCCCGAGCACTTTTCGCAACATAAACATCTCCAAATTCAACACTTTTGCTTCATTCCAGCTACCGGGACGCTAAGTTTTGTGGCAAACTTCCGCGTCCGTGACTCCCCCCCTTCCCACCCCCAAAACCGGACTCCACTTGGAAGAATACAGGCGACTTCGAGTCCTCCGTCAGCCGGACGCCGCCGACGGCTGCTGTCGTGCCCGCGTGGAGGCCGCCGCTGGCCGCTTCGCTATCGCCGCGCTCTTCGTTGCCGAGCCGCCGCGCCGCACACGCCTATTCATCGCCTCTCACGTACACCGGGAAGCGGCGGCGAACTTTTGGCCGAGTACTCGTTGTCGGGTGGTTGCTGGGGTCGCCATACTTCCATACGCAAGGTGGTTTACACAAATATGTGGGTGGGGCGACGTGTGACGTCACGTGCGTGCGTGGGCTAGTAAGTTTTTCAAGCCGGCACAAGAAAAGGGCAAGTTGTTGGGTCCTGAGTGGGTTCCGACTTACGCCGTTTCGAAGTTACGAACGATGTGAGACTCTCTCTCCATCTTTTTTTCCCTCCCACTGTAGTTTCCAGAGGTGGCAAAAGTATTCACACTCTGTACTGTGCGTAGAAGCACATACATTTGTGTAAAAAAATACTTTGGTAAAATTTGAAATACAGATTCAATTCCTTTACTTAGAAGGAAAAGAAATGAAACAGACTCTGACATGTATTCAAGTACAAAAGCAAAAGTATTTTTTGTTTTCACAACTTTGCACAAGAGATGAAAAAGATGGATGGAAGGACGTCCTGTGCTATCTTGTATAACAATGAGTACATAACTTTGTTAAATTCCTGAATTTAGTATAACCATCAGAGTATTTGTAATTGTGCACGATAGGGGAAAAGCTAGATGATGTGCAGGAATCCATAAAGTGTCAAACAAAAGCTTCAAAGTATATCACATTCCTGCAGGTTTATGTACAGTTTCATCTACACAAATGTAACCAGAGCCGTCACCACCAGTGAGTCATACCACACTGAAAAGCGTGATATTTTATTGCAGACAGGTTTTTGTTTGTTTGGTTAATTTTGTTTTTTTACTTGTTGGTATCCCAACAGCAGCAGGCATACAAAAACGGCAAAGGTATGTAAAGTTGATTCTGTCAGCGCGTGACTCAGCGGCAGCTGTAAATGACTCTCGATTTAACCTTCCTGTTCAATAAGCTTCTGCTGTGTCAGCATTACAATCTCCTCCATCACTTCTGGTTTCAGAATGTCTTTAACCTGTAGAGACCGCACACACACATATGCATTATCACACTCATGCATCATGTACTGGTATTTTTTTTTAAACATGCTCTTGATTTTTTTAAGCTGCCTCATTAGAATCATTTATCAGGGAAAAATTTAACCATTTACTAATTAAAGGCGGCATAAGATGTATATTTGTATTTTAATTAATTGCATGCAAATACAGTGGAACCTGGACTGGAACAAAGTTATATTTACTTCCTTTTTATTGGTGCATGGTTAAAAAAAAATGATATAGAAATAAGCAAAAGCATACATTCTTTGGAGGAGAATCTGTGTGTTTTGCTTCTCCCTGCTTCCTACCTGGTGTTGCAGTGAAGATTCGTAGCAGTAGAGAACGCTGGTGTCAAACACGAGGACCTTGTGCGCCGACAAAGCCAGTAGGCAGTTCCTTAGCCGGGAAATCACTTCGCGGTCAGAGAGGCTGATGGGCTGCGAGGAGGTGGTGGAGACAAACAAAAAATTGAACAGAACAATAAAAACACTTCTTAACTCAGGGGGGACTTGCGTGCAAAGGCCACATTTGATTTTTAAAACTAACAAATGGGTCAGGTCATCAGTAGATAATGTCATAAAAAAATAATTCAAATGTGTGTGAAATATAGTTTTCTCTCAATAACCCAATAATTCATTTCCTTATATTTATATTCTATTATTTAAAAGAATATTTACAATAAACTCTTGAGGAAAAAGCAATATAGAAAATAAATAAGTAAGTTTTAATTAACCCACAATTTAATGATGAAATACTGTATATCACTAACCTTGAGAAATTTTAATCGGTTGATCAGTTTAACACCTAAACATCTCACCTCAAGGCTGGTGTAGAAACCGCCAGCCTCCTCATCCTGCTGTCCCGGAGTGGGATACAGCCACACAAAGCCGTTATTACCCAGGATGATGGAGGCGCCGCACGGGAGGTTATGGAAATGTGTTTTTTGTCTTTTGATGAGAGATGGAGAAATCTGGACAAGCACTCCTTGGCCAAGCTGTGATCAAGGACTGAATCAGAACCACATTCAATGCCAACTTTCAAAAGCCTATTTCGCTGTTTCACTTACTTTCCCGTACTTCAAGCTACGAGTGTGAAGTGACAAGGCGCCGTCTGAGAAGACCGACTGCACCTCTGCCTAAAAACACGGAGATACAAATGAATTGGTGAAACATAACGTGAAAAAAATGTTGGGAACTAAGGCGAAAGAATACACTGATGAGGTCGCCCTCGAGGAGATATTCTCTCATCGTGAGCTCGTCTTCTGCTGATCTTCTCCTCTGGAAGAAAACGGAAACATGCTAATTCAAAACAAAACATCTGTGGCACATGTTTCAGACACAAGGCCAGATCCAGCCCTCCGTATCATTTTATACAGTATGGGTCACGAGTATGCACAGTTTACTTTGACATCTGTTCAATGCTACTTATCCATTATAAAATTAGAAATGGACCAATATGGGCTTTTTGATGCCAATATTAGGGGCTAAAAAAGGCTGATATCCAATATATTGACCAATAAGTTATTATTATAATATTAGTGAATGAAATAAGAATACAGTCAAGTCAAGCAGCATTTGTGGCTTTTTTTTATACCAGTTCCCCTCCAGGCAGGTTGACGGAAGACAACAAAAGGATGGAGTCTAGTCGGGAGTTTGTCTCCACCTTCCACCGTTTCTGTTGTACCTATACAATCACATGACAAACTTAATAAATAGGACAATAGTAGTGCATTACATGAGAGCCGTAAGGAGTACGAGAGAATACCTCAGTGATCCTGCCAACTACCACATCACCAACCTCACCATTGAACCTGTCATCCAAAAGAAATCATTAAGCTTTTTAAATGTTTATTTTAGTGTCGGATTGTTCATCATAAACGAGGCAGAGGTTTTATTCCTAAAAATTACTTGTAATATTAATGTAGGCAGTTATTTTGTGTCCGCTAGAGGGAGCCCAAGTATCGCAAACAGTACGCGAAACAGACAGAGAATCACCTATTCAATTCTTTCAACGCCCTAGCCATTTTCAAAAAAATAAAACATATTGAGTGCCAGTCTATCGAAAGCATTCCCGTTGTTGGGATTCTAGTTGTTGAACGGCTATTTCCATCAAAGATTTTAAGAATTCACTGTTTGTGTACTCATTTTACCTGGTCTTGAGTGGTCTCACACAGATTAATTTGTCCACTCGCTGCACCTCTCCAGCCACAGAAGCCGTCAATTTCTCCTCATCCACATAAGTACCATGACCCCTACAGACAAATAACAACATGGTATGGGACCACTCTCCCAACGAGTTATCCATCGTCTGTCCGTTTTCTATACTACTTATCGTCATTAAGGTTGCAAGGGTTACTATCGAACGATCACACAAACTGACCTCATGAAACCAGAGTCTGACGTGATGACATCGCCGGGTACGACCAAGTCTCTCCTATCTCCAGCGGAAAGAGAAAGAGATACTAGTTTTCTAATGTTTGGTAATCTCATATCAGCCGCCATGCTGCCTTGCACGCACAATTTTCTTCTTCGTCTGCGTTTTGTTTCCTGTTTTCACAGAGATCGCCATCTATTGTATTAGTTAAGAGCTGCAACGTTTTAAAATTCAGTGAAAATGTAATATAGGGGGAAAATGCTGTAATACTAGATTGGTTACAAGAAAAAAGAACTCGGGTGTTTCCTGACGTAAAGGTGTTTTTTGAGCAACTTGAAAACGATGGGATTTTTTTCTCAGAAGCTGTGCGTACTTCCTGTGGAAATGCATTTTTATTTCTGTTTTGAGGGAACACTGGTGTGTGTGCGTGTGGAAGATTTCTCGGCAGTCCTAGATCTAAAAGTGTTTTTCAGTTGCTAAAGCAGGGGTGTCAAACTCATTTTTGTCGTTACGGTTTCCCTTGGAACACGACTTTGCAGACAAAAGAAACGACCACTAGGCGTCAGTGTTGACAAACCGATTCAACGTGGGGCCACCGAGTGACGTCACATGTCAACAACAGAAACTTCGCCGCCGTAGCCAATAAGCGTCGAGTAAAAGATGGCGTCGGTGAGCAGGCACCTCGGAGTGAGAGCCGAGCGTCGCACGGTCAGTAAACACTACTGGAACCAACACTGTGGCAATTGAAACAACGGCTGTAGCTGACGTTGATCGCCCCCACGTACACCTGGAAGAGAGCTTCGGTGGTGTCGGTGTTCAGTTCCCGATCCGATCGCTCCAGTCTTCGGCCTCGGGGGGAACTCGTTCGCGTCAAGTTGGAAAAGCTCCGCTAGCCCGGGTTAGCCGAGTAGCCTCATCCACTCTCTGGATTGTTCTCATGGACATTCATGGACTCGCAACGGCAACAAGAACACTTGATGTATTTGTAATTTTTTTTCTCGTTTGAGTTCTCACTTACTGGCCCAGTATGTGTGAAGTGATTTAAAAAATACACACTCGCGGTGGAGTAGGAAAAAAAAAGAGGGCCAGCCGAGCCGGAGCCAGTTGGCCGACATGTATTTCCTCACCGGCTGGCCACGGAGGCTTCTGTGCCCGCTGAGGAGCGCGGAGGAGCCCTTCCACATCCAGCCCAGCTCGCAGCGTTTCTACTTCGCCCTGCTTTCCGAGACGCAGCTCAGCATCTGGTTCAGTCGGGTAAGGGAGCTGCACCATATAGATTACACAAACAGCAGACATTTATTTGGCTTGCTTGCATCACCGCTGGTGAGAAATGTAAAGGTATTGCGTAACACACATACAGCGCATTTTACAAGACAAACTGTATAAACGACCTTGTCTGCACAACGGAGCCCTTATTTCAATCATAGTCCACCTGATGAATGTTTTCTGTCAATGCTCAACTCTCCCTGGGGATCTTAAGCCACAAACCTTGCAACTGGTGCAGCAAGCAGTGTAACTGCAAAACTAAACACGTGGTTGAAATCTTTAAAACGGTGACAATCATAAAGTGAACTTATATTAACCACCTGCAATTTAATATGTGCATTCATTTTCCGATTGTTTATTGAAGCCATAACATTCGTGTATATCAAATCTGATTAGGTTTATTGTAATACATATTTATTCCTTGGTTTTATAAAAAAAATTATCTTCGGGATCGCACTTGGAATATTTTTCAACATTGAGCCCTACTAGACACTATGTAAATGAAAAGAGAAAATATACATGTAAATGAAAATAAAGATTACTAAAGATTAAATTGCCCACATTGCACGCTTTGCAATTTGAAAATGGTATTCTACTACGTTACTAGATTTGAATTTGATTACGTATTCAGCCCCAATCTTGCCTAAAGCTCATTTGAAGTGTTGTGGGGAATAAAAAAGGGGATGGAGGACAGCCCCACTGAATTCTTTATTTACGTCAATAAGCTAATTTGCCTTCAACAATGGATCAGGGTCTTTGTTGATTTCATGAGCACCGCGCCGGATGTGACCATGTTTTGCTTCCCCTCGTTCTTTCCTCGCCAGCAAGTTAAAAGGACAGATGGGACTAGCACATCTGTTCAGCCCATCGTACCGGCTGAGCTCAGCCACCGCTGGGATCTCTTTGGGATCGGATTCCAAACAAACTGGGGATTCTCTCAGTGTTTTGTTTTGTTTTTTTACGTAGGGTGATGTGTGTGTACTTTTGTACAGGTACTGTACACTTCAGTTGTATTTAACCTTCAAGTGAAATACATTTAGTTCTACTTTTTATGAATTGTTTGTTTTTAAACATTTAAATAGGAGCAGTTTTCAGTTATTTGTCTTTGGGTGTTCCTCCCTTCGGTCTCCTCTTTCCTCCTCAGTTTATGACGGATTTCTGTGCCCCCAGCATAGACATAAACCGGACAAGTTTGAATGCGCCGTAGTCTAACCTTATTAACCTCCTCAAACTCGGTCGTAAAATGGGAAATGCGGTAAATAGTTTCATGAAAAGTACTTCTCGGCCTTAAATTTAAAACAGTCAAGTGCAGAAAGTCTTAAGTATGGCAGTAACTGAACATGCCTTGCCCTGTGCTACGTGACCACACATTTAAAAGTTTAATACAACTGGACTGTACTTAAAAAAGTAGTCTCATGGCCAGGAATCGTTTGCCACTCATGTTTAACTCGATCATTCCCTTCTCAAGCATTCCCTAGATTTGCCTCTGTTTTCCAGCTCCGATTTATAGTTGAACGTCTTTCTGTAATGTCTCTTTTGTTTTCAATCCCCTTAGTCCTGAAGTCCAGCCAGACGAAGCTCAACCCACAGTCAGTTCATTCAAGGCGTTATGACTAATCCAGTGTCGCACAGTAGTTTAACCGCGTTCGTAACAATGTGCGAAGGAAGCAATGGCGTAGCGTGGCATTGTATTATTGCAGTATCGCTCAGTTGGTGCTTTGAGATCCAAGTTTGAATCGTTCACTGACCATGCTCAAATCACTCGTACCTAAAATCAGTCTTTCCCATAGAAATGAATGGAAATGCCTTTAATCCGTTCCAGCCTTCACCCAAAAACAACACAATAATGTTGTAATGTGTACTTTAATGAGAGGAGACTAGCATAATAATACTGTACTTAACAAAAAAAAAAATACTATTGTGTTCTACATATTTCCTAGAAGGTTGAAGCACCGCAATGTAGATGCTATTTCACGTTAGCTTTGACCGAGCTAGGCTGACAATCAATTTATACTGGGAGTGGCAATAAAAAAAAGCTTGAAGGTTCTTTTTTGGATGAATATTTAGCAGTTTGCCAATGTTTTTAGTTCCACCAAGTCATGTATGTGTACGCTCTGGCACACTATTTTTCAAGCACTTTTTTTCCTCCCTTTCTCCATGTCCTCACTCACAGCCCAGTGTTTTGATTGTGAGCTACATCGAGTCTGCCAAGGCAGTGGCACAGTTTGGATTCTACCAGAAAGCCGAATGGAAACCAGACGACTCCATGATAGCCGTGGTGGTAAGTCAAGACTTCGGCATGCTTTGACCTTGTGGTCCTTGTCCGCAGACTGCGGCGCTTTCAAGTTTGTGAAATTGGTTGCGGGTTAATTGCGTCAAAGTGGAGTGTATTCATTCATTTTAACGGAATAAACTTTTTTTTTTTTGTTTTTGTTTTTTTTCCCGAATGACAATTCCTCCTAGTGACATGTAGCAGGGCTATACAGTGACACCTTATTAAAACAATAGCATTTTACAGCAAGAAATGTGTTGTAATCGCTTCTCAAACAAGGCGCTGACTCAATGAAAGGAGAGTTTGTCACACACCGTCGCAGGGCCCATAAACGTCTTTGTCTGAAGTCCAGCGCCTTTCAACAGTGCTCATTCGTCCAATCTTAAGGGGCCATTTGCCATTACCGGGGGTGTTATTAGAGCTGGTAATGAACTCGAGAGATTTCAAGTGTAGTGGCCGCTGATAAACACATTCAACAATGGCCCGTAAAAGTGCCAAATGGTAATAAATAGTATGCAACCGTGTCTGATGCTTTGCGTGAATGTGTCAGTGACTTGTGTTCCTTATCTACCTTGTCACCAGCATATCCAGTGCTGTTGTCATCTCGAAGTTAATCATAGTGAAACAGTTGACCGACAGCAGTGTTTACATTACGCGACAGGTTCGGGCCGTGGATACATTTCTGAAGAATGTCGAACTTTACACTCTTATTTTATTGAAAGCGTCTCCTTAAAAGAGAACAAACCCAATCAAGTCAAAACGTTGTATTTTGAATCTGCCTATTTTCTTTATCTGCTGTTGACTTAAATCTACTAAGTAGATATTTGAAAAAAAATATGCATCTATGCCCTGATGCGGGCTCAACATTATGTATTTTGGCTCTGGCACGGCTGACGATTCATTTTTAGCAAACCAGGCATACTTAAAATGTGCTGTACACGACGCCGTCTACAGCCTGATGACGATGTTAACAAACACAGCCTGAAGTTGATTATTGTGTGAAATGCTTCCGGCGCGAACGCAATATTTACAGATTACCGTGTACACACAACAGCGAATAAAAGTCGCGTTTTTCTTTGCTCATTTCCAATTCAGATGAACAGACAGGCGGTCTTGCCAGCTCTGCTTGTGCATATGAGCCCACGCATATTTATTTATGTAAATTGTTCCAAAGCTCACCAACCCCCCGCTGCCATTACCGCCATTTTGGGTCACCCTTGCGGTTCGCCACGCTGAGGTGATGAGCGCTTTCCCGTGCAGAATTCGCCTCACTCCTCTGATCATGAAAGATGAGAGCAGAGCACAGTTTTCAAGCAGACGCGCACACTTATGCAGTGATGTGTATTCCAAATATATGTGTATTCCAAATTTTTAACCGGTATCTCAGGGGTCCCCCCCCCCACCCGTGAATCAAGTATGGCTAGTATAAATATTTGTCTTGTGGAGTTCCGTTTGGTGTTAAGCATCTTCATGCATCATCGGATTCATACGGCCTCGATATGCAGTGTGTTGTGAAATGCCGTCATGGACATTTGCAATTTACTGTTTTGTTTAGTGGAGATTGTGTATGTGTTTTTTTTTAAATAAACTAAAATATAGGGTCAAGCTTTTAAAAGGGCTTACAATACATCACATAAGTTATTCTTTATTTGTATAACGTCATGACACTGCTGATTGTCCAGTTTAGCTGACTTGGATTTGTCCTACTTGTCTTCTGTATGACGCTCAGTTACAGGTGGCCGGTCCCTGAGTTGATGACGGTACCAAGATATGACATTTTGAGGTTACAAACGGGTCCTCGGCTACAGCTGTCATTACTGTTGCAGTATTTAATTTGATTAGATTTTTTTGTAAGGTATGGCCTACGTAACAAATTAAGTTGTCACTTAACTACTGTGGTAGTATAAATATGTGATAGATTTGGGTCACCACAGAAAACAAAATTCTGGATCCCCTTCACCGTCATTCCAAGGTTGCATTCTCCAAAGTGGTTGTCATTTGCAAAAAATGCGAACGGCAATTAAACTTGGAATCAATCATCGCCTAGCAACCCAAAGTGTCCGACCCCTCGTCTCTCCGTTGACCCTGTCGGCCCTTTTTTTTCTTTTTTTTTGTCACACTCATGGGCTGAAACACACACACGAATGGATGTTGCGAATATGTCTGAGGAAGGAGGTCAGACCCATTTCCAGCTCAGCCCTGGCCAAAAACAACAGGGAGCAGCAGCGGCTGGAGTTTAAAAATACCAGGGAATGCTCGCTCGGCTGGCCATTATTGCGAGCGCAGGCGCATCGGGGGGAACGCCTTGAGGCGATTCCTTTCGCAAATTGCCCCCAAACATTTGCGCTGGGCTCAAGGTTGGAATGACATTTTTATTTTGGTACTCAGGTCACTGAGGACGCTGTGAGCTCACACTGGAGGCCCCGTAGCCAAAACCGAAGGATTCTCAAGCTGATTATGTGAAGAGACGAAAACGCTGACATTTTACACCCGGGGAGCCTTATTGCCTCTCCTGTTTAACTCTTTCAGGGACAGCAGTTACTACAGTGTACAGCTTATCGTGTTATCAGGTTACAGGGAGTATGAAAAGATTAATTTCTAAAGTGAACATACTTTTATATACGTTGGGGGGGAAAAAAAAGAGTTCTCACATTCCGGGCCAGCTGTTTCCCAGATGTTGTCTTGCCGTTGACACCCTGTGCAGACCTCAAAGCGAACGCAGTCATCGCAGCGAAACCCTTTTGCTAATTCGGCGTACATCTTATGTTTATTAATCTGTACAAGAGCGGCCAACACGTTGGAAGAAGTGGATTTGTTCAAGTGGCCCGGTGTCAAGAAGCAACGCAATACGATCCAGACGCTAAGTACTTTGAATTTCTGGCTGCACATCCTGTTTTTCGGCCCAAACGTTCCTTCCGCGTTGTTATACAGTCAGGCAAAAGTACTCCAGAGCATTTTTCATACACCCTGCAATTCTCTCAGCCAGCAAGAATCTGATGCATTTCCACACGCGAAGAAGCCCATATTTATTAAAATTAGGCCAAATAGAAGATGATTCCAGTGTCTCGCCAAGAAGGCAATGGTAGACATTTTTTTCATACCGTCTGATTATTTTTCAAAATCATTCAGCCCTCTTCAGAGCACATATTGCAACGATCTTGTCATACTTTTGACTGTGGCGATTTATTAGTTCTCTCAAGCTTGGGGAAAGACGACCTGACGGCTGTGTGCTACTTGACATCCTGTAGTCGCAAGCACACATCTGGACTATTTGCGAGCTGGTGCCGTTACACGTCCACATGGCAGAGACTGGCCGTGCTTCTGTTTGTCTGCTTGTGCGAGCGAGCAAACGGTCACCCATTCAAAAGGCTTCCCGGTTACGGAAACTGGAGGCTCTGACTTTGAACCTCGGCGGTTCTGCGCATCGTCCTCCGGGGCCTGTTCAAACATGCAGAAGAGGGCTCGATGCGTCGTCACTTTTCTGCTGACTTGACCTTTCGGCGCTCATTCTGCTTACAAGCCCTCCAGCAAGCAGAGTGTCAGAGCCTGATCCCCATTTTCTCTTTGCGTTTATACGGTCAGCACTTAATGTGACCTTGGGAATTGCAACATTGTTGTAAAGTGTTCCTTGAATACTTTAAGGTGACATTTTTGTTTTAATTGTGCTAGCACTGGAACGTGAGCCATTTCCTGGCACCCACCCACCACCACATTATTTGACAACTTTTTCAAAGTGCTCCCAGACTCCCTCGCGTGTGCTTAATGGGTCCTTGGCAGACAATGGCAACCACTTCCTGTTTGAGTACATCTGCATGTGTGAATGCGGGAGGGTGTTTCGAAGAGGTGCTACATTATGTATAACAGCTCTCAGTTGTGGCTTGTTACTTGTTTTTATTTTTGACTGTATACCACTGAGAACATACAGTATCTAAATACATATTTACATGTTGATTTGAAAGAACCAAACAACTTTGCCTCAAGAAATGCCCCCATGCTAGCGTAATGCTAACCCATTGAAGCGCTAACACTCAGCATATCAACAGTTATGGTGTTAAAACCTCTAAATCCGTTAGATCTGCCAAGTTGCGACAGCGTTCACCTGCGATTCAAATTTCAAATCAAAGCAAAGCTTTTTAGCCGGAGATCGGCCACTCATTCAAACTGGACGTTGCCGAACAACGTTATGTGCAATAATTTTTGACCAATGAGGAGTCACAAATTGCTTTCCAATTTCCAGAACTTTTTGAGGGGGGGGGGATCTGTTTGGTTCAAGTTCTGCCATGAGAATAACGAAAGGGGGTGGGGGAAGCAGTGACATGTTTACTGAAGTTCACATGCATGAAAGACGCATCTGATTTGTTTGGTCAAGCTCAGCAGTTCCAAAGCAACGTTTCCTCTAATAAAAAAGGGGAACTTGTTTTTTTGGATGCATGATCTGTATTTCAACCCTGTCACGTTATAAGCGAAAGCTAGCAAGGTTTTATGACGGGCAGGAAGCTTACAATACTGCTTTTTAAACGATTGATGGAAAAGCCCACAAAACCACTTGCTGCGGTTGACGTAATCGACTGACAAAAAAAAAAAAAGAGCGAGAGAGAGACCCCGTTGGTCACACAATCGACTATTCAAGCCATGACTCTGCCCCGAGAGGACATTCAGTGTAGGCTTAATTTTTTTGCTGCTTCTCTTTGGGTAAATGTGAGCCTGTGAGATCAGGCTTCAGTTATTTGGTTTGGAGCTCACCAGTTTTGATTGTTTTTGCAGACCTCGGTTGACGTCTTGGTCGCATGTCAGGCCAAGGCTGTGCTCCTCTTGATTCGGCTTAGTATTGCATACTCGCTTTTTACGCCTTCCCTCCGCTCCTGGTTTTTATCGTGTCTGTGGTACTGTTCGGGTCTCCTACCAGAAGTTCCGTCGCTACATTGGAAAATTTCTGTGGGAAGGAAAAAAAATTGTGATACAATACCGCAAGCCTCTGTGTTAAACATCATATAGTGAAAAAAAAAAAGTAAAAAATATAATATACACACACACACACACACACACACACACGCCCCCTGCTGATTTACTTTATGGTTCAAGAGGCATGTTTCCATTGAGCAGTATCGGCTCGTGAATATTTTTAAACTCGCGCAGTCTACCAATTAGCCAGTCAATGAATTGAGTTATGGATCAAAATTGTTTTTGCATTCTTAAACGCGATGACATGCATGTGAGCGGCAGCTATTATTATTATTATTGTAGTATCTGTGACTGATTGCGTGCAACTAGTGAGCAATGGGGGCGGCCGCTAACCCCTTTGCCAGGTTGAGCTTTACGGTTTGACACGGCACTGTTCTGACCATATTTGCTTTTAAAAAAAAAACAAAACAGCCTGAGTTGTTTCTTAGAACGGCTTCCATCGGCTTTACAGATGCCACGTCAGCTTTATGTAGCTTGGTGAAGATATCTATGTCAAAGGTAATTGCAGTCGCTTCATGTTTCCGCCTCTTATTGTTGCCTGAAGGTTAAGATGGAAGGCGGAGTCGCGCGATTGGTCTATCTTTGCGGCGGCTTCAGTGATTCATGAGCCTCTTTTAATAATACAGGCGTTGGTCATTTGATAGGCGGTGCAATATTGCTGTCACTCAGACGAACCTTAGAACAGGTTTGTGTTTCATCAACGAGGCCTTTAACTTGTTTTCTTGTGACTAACGCGCAGTCCTCGTCATGCCACAGTGAAACGCGCCATCTGAAAGGTTGTTTTGACATAAAGCGGTCTGTTTCCAAAGCAGTATGCAACTCTGAACTCGCCCACGCCCCTGCGCGTATATTAAACATGTTTTGGGTTTCGTGACAACGGCAGTCTTATCAGTCACGACTTGAAGATACAGGGAGCAATTTGAATGTCAAATACCACCAAAAGGTGATTAAAAATGGATCCGGACGACATGCTCTGACTCAAATGAGCCTCATCCGGTTTGATCATTTCACGAATTCTGCTAAAATAAACAAACAAAAAATGCCCCTGCAACCAGTTTTACCACTGAATGCCAAATTATGACGTATGAACAAAGGATGGCATCAAAGTGAGAGAATCCTGATCAGGTTTTGACTCGTTTCTGGCTAATTGTGCCTCCCCCCCTTCCCATTTTTAATCGTAGTTTCTTGTCTTGCATCATCGTTTGGCCCTTTGGCCTTTCTCTTTCACATTCTGCCAATAATTAATTAACAAGCCAGATGTACCGATGCTACTTTGCTGTCTCAACTTGTTTCTCTCTCCATTTCCAGACCGCTAAAGGCTACATCCTCTTGTTCTCCGTACTGGGCGGTGGGGATGACAAGTACCTCTACGAAGCGATATACCCCAAGTGAGTGCCTGCGTTCACACACAAAATCTGGTACATACGGGGGGAGAAAAAAAACATTCTTGATAGCTCTTCTCTTGTTTACATTCCTATATGGCGTATCAGCAAATGTGAACAAGTCAGAGCACGAGTTGCACCTTTTGGTTGCTTTTTTTTTTTTTTTTGCACCAGTGACGTGTTTGCATGTGTATGTTTAGGGGTAGCCCCCGTGTGAAGGTAACCCCGGGTTACAAGGAGGAGCAATGTGCCCCCGCTTTGTCGCTGGAGATCAAGAAACCTGTCGATCTGGAGGCCCCCATCACCAGGTAAGGTCCTTTTTTTTATTTTTTATTTTTTTTTAAATTAATCTCTTCTCATCCAGCCATCAGTTACATGTACAGTGTAGCATTGCAGTTGTGCTTTATCTGTTCTCTATTTTCGATTTGCACCGTGTGGGAGGAGCTTTGGAGCAATTTGATTCTGAAGTGCGAGTTCAAAAGAAAAAAAAAATTGATAAGAGACAAATTTCAATGGAGTCATCAATAGGGCTTACTACTTAAGTGAACTATCTACTGTGTGGTGTGTTGGAGGCATTAAGAGAAAAGACCACAATCCAGTTAAGTATGAGCCAGCACTGGCGGGGTTACTGATTAAAAGCAGGAGCATCTGTTCTGTCAGATACACGTGAGAACAAAGCTGCTTTTTTTTTTTTTTCACCCTCATCGCTCTGACTTGTTCTTTTGCTGCTTTACATAAGATGACGATTGTCAAATTCATGGTTAAAAGACATTGGAAACCCGTTGTATTGTCAGTGTTTTCTGCAGCTCGCGTTTTCTTTGTGCCTACCAAGCAATCCGCCTTGTTTCGTTGATGGACAAGAGCTGTCACTTCATGGCTCCTCAAGGCCTTTTTGTTGATTGCCTGTTCATCGCCATCCTCTCCTCCGCGGGATTCATTTGACAGCCGTTAGAAACTGTCGCCGTGGCACTGACAAGTGCTCTTTTAGCGTTTCACCAGGGCAGCTTGCTTGTGTGGGCATTGAGTGGGTGTGATTATTATTTTGTATTTTTGCTGAAACCAGCAAGGCAAAAAAAAAAAAATCCCTCCCCCACATAATTCTATTCATGCTTCAATCCTGTTCAGAAGACGACGAATCGCTTCACAGATGTACTCAAGAGGCCCTTTTTTTTTTGACAACAGTGCAAATTACATAACCCTGTATCTGTTTCGCTACTTCCAAAGCATTCATCCGATCTAATCATTTGCCCTTTGTCCTCCCGCAAGTCTCCAGTCCCTCCAGGACGAGCTGCTGGTGTGCACAGCGGACGGCTACCTCCACGTGCTGCACTGGGACGGCCTGGGCGGCAACGGACGCAAAACCATCTGCCTCACCGCCGTCCCATTCTCGCTCGACCTGCAGTCTGCCCGAGGTGCGACGAGGACGCGCACACCGGCGTTTTTCCTCTCAGGGCTCAAAATAAGTTTTAGAAACACCAAACTGTACCTGAATATGTGTGTGTAGGCGGCCCATCTCTGGACCTGGAAGGTGTTCACATCCGCTGCGTGGAGTACTGCGAGACGCTGGACGGCTTCGCTGTGGTGCTCAGCGACGGCCGTCTGGGCTTCATCACGCCACTCAGCAGCACCATCACTGCGGACGTAAGAACCCCCGGAGTTAGATTCGGCGCTGTGAAAAGAAGTATTTGCCCCCCCTTTCCTGATCTCTGCGTTAGTTGCATATACATCACACGCAAAGGTTTCAGTTCCTCCAGCTAGTTTGAATGTCACGCAGAGACAACCCAAGGAAATACAAAATGCAGTTTCTTAAATGGCAATTTAATTTATTAAGGCCCCCCCCACCCCAAAAAATCCAAATCTACCTGTCCCTAGGTGAAACTGAGCCTACTAATGGATTGACTTACTGATGTGAATTAAATCCCGAAGGCAACTAGCATGCCGTCTTGAATAAACGTTTCCTGCGTGTCCAGCAGTTGCAGGGCGTCTGGGCCGCAGATGTGAGCGACGGCACCTGCGTGGCCGTCAACAACAAGTACAGGCTGATGGCGTTTGGCTGCGCCAGGTAGGTGGCTGGGTGCAAGTCTGCGCTCGTGGGTTTGTGCTAATGGTGCGAATCGGGCGAATGGTTGAGCGAGCGTGAGCGCTTGTGTTGTTCGAGTCGCGTCAGTGAATGCGCACGTGTGCCACAATGCGACGCCGGCTCGAGAGGCATTCGCACGTTTGCTTGCGTGCCATAGAGGGCGATTGTTGAGCGTCCGGTGTGAGAATGTGTCAGCCAATGTTTGCCCAGGCTGCCTGGTGTGTGCTCGTCAGAAACATGTCTGTAAGCACCGGACGTCAGCCACTGAACCCGGGCTTCTGCTTTGAGTAGGCAGCTGTAGTTTAAAAAGATAAATGAATAGAAACATGAAGCAGAATGAATATATACTTTTATAAAGTTATTGCAGCGAAAATATTTTTAAATGAATGCAACAAATGTTACAATTCACTTGCTCATGCAAATGCTCAGCGGGCTTTAAAAGAACAGCCAGACCTTGACCACCCCTGATACAGATGTTTACTATTTCTCTTATTGTGCCCCCCCCCCCACCACCTCCCAGCGGCTCGGTGCTGGTTTACATGATCGACACTACAACTGGATCTATGCAGCTCTCGCACAAACTGGAGCTGACCCCAAAACACTACCCTGGTATGTCATGTGGTTACTTCTTTAAATCCCCTGAACCCAAAAGCAGTCAAATGATGTCACAGCTCCCCCTTGTGGGACAAGCGTTACATTCAGCCAAATATGAACAATTTTATATTCTGCATTTTTTTGAATGCTTTATGATGAAGAAGTGTTTTTAAAAATAAATCATGATTTTTAATTTTTCGATCAACAGATATCTACAACAAGACGGGTCCAGTGAAGCTCATCTGCTGGTCGCCTGACTATAGCGTCGCCATGGTGACATGGGAGTGTGGCGGCCTATCGCTGTGGAGCGTCTTTGGCGCCCAGCTCATCTGCACGCTGGGAGAGGACTTTGCGTGGGTAGACGCGCATCAATGCGAACCAAAGAAAAACAAAATCCTGAATGTGTTCTTTCTATGCCCTTGCACAGGTATCGATCTGATGGCACCAAGAAGGATCCCCTTAAAATCAGCTCCATGGTTTGTGCTCTCGGAAATGTTTATTCGCTGCATTTTTTTTTATTTTTATTTTAAAGATTAAATGTGTTGCAGAGCTGGGGAGCAGAGGGCTACCACCTGTGGGTGCTGCCCGCCAAGCAAACGAGGAGGAGGACACCTGAGGAGCAGCAAAAAGTAGAGATGGTAGAGGAGGCGACGGTGACCGCACCCCACCAGTCGTCCCCACAGGCCGGCATCTTGCAGTTTCACTTCATCAAGAGCGCCCTCACCGTCAACCCCTGCACGGTGAGCCGACCCACCGCCAAACGTATACCCCCCCCACCACCACCACCACCTCTGTGACAGTACTAAAGACGTTGTTGTTTATCAGAGTAACCAGGAGCAGGTGCTGCTGCACGGCGAGGACCGCCTCTACTTAACCTGCGGTGACCAAGCGCAGGCCCACAGCAGCTCTGACATGCAGCAGCAGCACACGCGTTTGAACCCTCACGACGACAGCCCCCTGCACAACCACCACCACCACCACCTCAACTCCCCCCTATCTCAGGGACTCAGCACTTTACTGGGACACAAGCACTGGCACGTGGTCCAGGTAGGGTTGCACTGTATTCGCCATTTCACATTGTGACTTTGACAGCAGTCCACAACCTGTTGTGTGCCTCGGAGTAGTTTCACATTTAGCAAGATCCTGATATGCCGATATAGAACAAATACAAGCACATTTCCTCACCGCTACACTGCAAGTAGTTGTTGTTTGAACGGCCACGTCATCTTCCACATTGACAGAAATATGGCTCCCCTTGCGGTTTTGAAAAATGGCTTCAAAAGAAGGGCTACAAGACATGCAGGTTTTACATGACTTCAGCCTCAGCATAGATTTTTTTTCCCTTAAAAGCAGCACAAACAACACCACAAGCATCGTTGTATTCTCATGTGCGTGTGTGACCTGTTTTGACTCTGATAAAAAAAAATTGACACGCCCTTCTCTTTGCTTTTACCTCCAGATTCATAGCACATACTTAGAGAGCAACTGGCCAATACGGGTAAGTGGCCGAGATGCCACCACTGCATATTCACTTGTAAAATATACACAATCAAATCTCCTGTGTCTACCTGTGTGCAGTTTGCAGCCATCGACACAGCAGGGCAGTGCATGGCTGTCGCGGGAAGGCGGGGCTTTGCACACTATTCCTTGTATACCCGGAAATGGAAACTGTTTGGAAACATCACTCAGGTATGTTCGGCTGCAGTAATAATAATAATTACAGCAGGACCGTTGGTACTTTGAGCTCAGCTAACAGAGACAAACAGTAAAGTCATTTAACTTCTTCCCGAGCCACAACATGAGGTAGCAAAGGACCTAATGTAACGTTTGTTGGTTCCCCCGAAGGAGCAGAACATGACAGTGACAGGCGGTCTGGCTTGGTGGAACGACTTTGTGGTGGTGGCTTGTTACAATTTCATTGACCAGCAAGAGCAGGTGAGACATCAGCATCACTCACCACTCTTGATGGCCACCGCAAAATCCTTCTGCGAGCTGCCCACGTATGTAACGTTGGTCCCGTGTTGTCGCCTCCAAGCTGAGGCTGTATCAGCGCTCGTCCAACCTGGATAACGCCTTTGCGTTAGTCACCAAACTGCACTCTGACACGCTGCTGCTCAACGTTTTCCGGGACATGGTCATCCTCTTCAGAGCCGACTGCTCCATCTGCCTCTACAGCATTGAGAGGAGGAGCGACAGGTAGGATACGTCGTTACTGATCCAAGGCACATAATATCATAGCACACACCCCTGCCATTTTTTTCCCTTTCTAATAATAATTAGCGGCCCCTGCATGGTAATTAATGCACAATGTTATGTTTCAGCCCAAACCCGTCGGTCAGTGTGGAACTGCTGCAGGAAGTGTCCATGTCCCGCTACATCCCTCACCCCGCCCTGGTGGTCTCCGTCACGCTCACCTCCGTGCGCACTGAGACGGGCATCGCGCTGAAAGCCCCGCAGCAGGTGACCCACACACACACACGAACTCGGACAACCGGACACAGTAAAGAACAGTCCTCTCCATGTATTTTGCTATGTGGGTCCACTCAGGCCTGCATGGCGGAGAGCATCATGTTGAATCTGGCCGGCCAGTTGATCATGCTCCAGAGGGACCGTTCCGGGCCTCAGGTACGAGAGAAGGAGACGCCCGTCAACAACAAGAAGCTGGTGAGAATTTTGTCCGAGCTCAGATCTGTGAAAGATTATCCTGAGCGACTATCCTGAGGTATGAGGTGGAGGAAGTCATTTGTGCTCCCTTGATGTGCTCACAAAATGGTTGGGTGGGCAATTTTTAAAATCCTTTAACTCATTCAGTACCAGCCAATTCTAGACCAAGTCTGAAAAGACGTTTAAAAACGTCTTTGGGAGTGAATGAGTTAATGTGTAATCATCATTTTGAGGAAGAGACTTTTTTTTTTTTTTATTTGTCAAGAGAGATTGCCAATTGTGTTCTGGCTTCTCCCGCTTAGCTACCGTTCTGCCCGCCGGTGGTGCTGGCCCAGTGCGTGGAGAACGTGTGGACCACCTGTCGCTCGGACAGGAAGAAGCGCCACCTGCTGGAGGCTTTGTGGCTCTCCTGCGGCGAAGCGGGCATGAAGGTGTGGATGCCGCTGTTCCCGCGAGACCACCGCAAGCCCCACTCCTTCCTGTCGCGCCGCATCATGCTCCCCTTTCACATTAACATTTACCCGCTGGCCGTGCTGTTCGAGGACGCGCTGGTGCTGGGGGCCACCAATGAGACAGTGCTGTACGACGGGCTGCAGGGGTCCTCCGAGCCGCTGGAGGCTCTCTTTCCTTTTTGCACGGTGGAGAGGACCTCGCAGATCTACCTGCACCACATTCTCAGGCAGCTGCTGGTTCGCAACCTGGGTGAACAAGTACGTGGAGAAAACAAAACACTTGGACTGAAAACATTTGTATTTCGGCCATGCACGTCAGTGACTTCCCGATTCATGACATCAGCGAACTTAACTGCCACTTTTTTTTTTCTTTTTCTTAACCATCCTGAATTCGCAATTCATTTGTTTTCTCCCGGCCCCGCAGGCGCTGATGCTGGCTCAGTCGTGCGCCTCGCTGCCATATTTCCCTCACGTCATGGAGCTGATGGTGCACGTGGTGCTGGAAGAGGAGGCTACGTCGCGGGAGCCCATCCCCGACCCGCTGCTGCCCACCGTGGCCAAGTTCATCACAGAGTTCCCCCTCTTCCTCCAGACCATCGTGCACTGCGCCCGCAAGACGGAGTACGCCCTGTGGAACTATCTGTTCGCCGCCGTGGGGAACCCCAAGGATCTTTTCGAAGAATGCCTCATGGCTCAAGACCTGGACACAGCCGCCTCATACTTGATTATACTGCAGGTATGAAGAGACGTGTGTCACGAAATGTGCAGAATGTCCCTAAGTCAGGCGCTATGGCCTTAAAATAAACTGACTTTTTTTTTTCCGCACAAAAACAAGACTCCAGACTGTAATTTTTTAATGCTCTATAAAATAAAGTTGAGATCTGAAATGGATGAATAACCCAGCCCAACTGAGTGGTGTTGCTTGCCTTTGAAGAATATGGAGGTTCCGGCCGTGAGCAGACAGCACGCCACCCTGCTCTTCAACACGGCGCTCGAGCAGGGCAAGTGGGACCTCTGCCGTCACATGATCCGTTTCCTGAAAGCCATTGGTTCGGGGGAGATGGAGACGCCACCCCCAACGCCCACCACACAAGTACGAATGCCACCTGTGAAACACACACACACTCATGCGTGCTGAGCCCACCAATAGTTGATTTCATCAATCCCATCCCAGGGTTATAATAGTTTGGGATTTGTCGTTATAGTGAGTTTTAATTCGTTTTTAGAGCAGGTTTGTGCATTTTTATTTTTGGGGAAAATGCATCGTTTCTATTTTTATTAGTTTCGTGTTTGCTTTATTTATTTATTTACATATGGCGTACTTGTCAAGTGTGCCATTAAAATAACAACAAACAAAAAGGTCACTAAGTATTGTGCAAGAAAGTAAACTTCCTTCTTCTGTTCCAACATGCAGCGAGACCAAAATAAATACCTTTTAAAAACAACTCCTGTAGTTTATTTGCTGACCCAGAGGAAAAACAAGTTAGCTTCACAAATGTAAGATTAAACCTTGGTCCATTCATACACCCACCCAACAAACAGAGGGGCCCCAAAATGGAAGCGAAACCAAAGCATGCCACCATATTCTGTGTTTTTTACAGGAGCCCAGTTCAACCGGCGGGTTTGAATTTTTCCGAAATCGCAGTATCAGTTTGTCTCAGTCTGCTGAGTCGGTGGCTACGGGCAAGTTCAGCTTACAGAAGACCTTCAGCATGCCCGCCGGACCTTCCAGTAAAGGGTAGGAATGCACCGCACGACACTCATGACGCTTGTAACGAGATGTACACGCACTGATTTTTATTATCAAAAGCACGATTTTCAATGAATGCTCCAACCTCCTTTTCTGCTTCCCGTCAGACGGGACGGCGAGTGCGCCGAGAACATGTACATCGACATGATGCTGTGGCGCCACGCCCGCCGCCTTCTGGAGCAGGTGCGCCTCCGCGACCTGGGCTGCTTTTCGGCCCAGCTGGGTTTCGAGCTCATCGGCTGGCTGTGCCGCGAGCGTAACCGCGTGGCCCGCGTGGACGACTACGTCTTGGCCCTAAAGAGACTCCATAAGGACTTCCTGTGGCCGTTCCCGGTCATTCCCGTGGCGAACCTCAGCTCGCCGCTAAAGAACGGACGCTGTCGCCCCGGTGAGATTCATCTGAAAATTAGATGGAAAGAACAAATGTGACTTCTATCCAACTCAAACTGGATTTTTTTTTTTTACTTCATCCTGTGTGTTTTTGCAGTGCTGAGCACGCGGCTCCTCAAGTCCCAATCTGCCGACAGCCTGCTGAACAACAACATGGACATGGCATCCCCTCCCGCCGACCACACCTGGATGGACGGCCTGAGCCAAAGAAGCAAAGACATGGACGCCGCCTCCTCCGCCGCATCCAACCGACACTCGCCGCAGACGCACGACGCCTTCCTGTCGCTGCTCACCAACAAAGGTCTGCTCCTCACACGGATCTTGCTCAATGCAGCATTGACCGCCGCTAAGGCCCAAATGCTAACAAAAGTCGGGGGGGCTTTTTTCATTATGCCCATCGGAAATAATGAAAAGTGAATTCTACATCTTTAGGTTAAATCAAAAGCCTGCTGAAGATTTAGAAAAGCTACCGTGATAGTTTCCCAAAATGTATTTTGTCTAGTATAAACAAGAAAAAGGACTCACAGTTTGAACCTGTCTCCACCCCGCCTCTCAGCGGAGGAGTACAGCATCGGCTCGGCCACAGACCTGACGGAGAGCAGCTCGGTGGTGGACGGCGATTGGACCATGGTTGACGAGAACTCGTCCACGTTGAGCCTGAGCCAGGCCGAGCTGGAGCACATCTCCATGGAGCTGGCCAACAAAGGGCCGCACAAGTCGCAGGTGCAGCTCAGGTAAGGCCAGACGGCCGCCTCACCTCGCCTCGTTGGAAGAAGGCTCTTCAACGGCATCCTTTCAGGTACCTGCTGCATGTCTTCATGGAGGCGGGCTGCCTGGAGTGGTGCGTCATCATCGGCTTGATACTGCGCGACGCCAACGTCATCAAGCAGGCCATTGGGTTCCTGGCCAGTCCCGAAGTTCCCGTCGAAACCGTGCAGAGCGTACGGAGCGGACTATTGGCTGTGGATGCCTGGACCTCCACTGACTGGTGAGTGATCGTTTTACCATTAACATTTCATTTGTAGATTCTGAATTGTATCTACAAATGTATCTGGCACGATACCTCTGCAGCATGGGCTACAAAGCGTTCCTCGGGATGATCCAACCTCATCTGCAGCAGCTGATGGCGTCCGCGGCAGCCGAGCAAGTGCAGCCAGAGGCCTTTCAGCCTTCGGCCTGCCAAAGCGCCAAGCTCAGCGTCTGCGAGATCCCGGGGGGCGTCACCTCGGCCCGTCCTGAGGACGGCGGCGGCGGAAGGTGCGCGGCCGCTGCACCCCTGGGACTACTGGCGCTCCCCTCTCTGGAGTCCAAACCAGTCATAGAGGACCAAGCCCCCGATCAGATGGAGGAGCGGGTAGAGGAGGAGGGCGCCTACGACTGTACCTTGTCCTGAACCCATTTGAGCTTCTTATTCCACTCAGTATTATCAGCCCATGTGGGCAGTGAATTCATTTCCGATGTGGGGAGTGAATTTGTTTCCGACATAAGGAAATGAATTCCTTTCTGACGGCTTCTATTCCCCCCCCCCCCAAGACTATGTAAAGTGCCGTCAGAGTGGAACTAACCCTCACAAATAACAAAAAGTGACGTTTCATACTTTCATACCTCATAACAGTTTTAAACATATTATTTTTTCACGGATGTTATTTTTCTACACAACCAAATCATGATGTATGGATTCTTACACACATATATATTCAAAAAAGGAAAAGTAACATTTCTACAGTGCATCTGCTGGACACTCTAAAATTGTTGCTTTTACCACATTGTATTGTGCATGGAGTAAATTTTATGATATTGGTCAACATTTATGAGGATTATTTATTGTAATTATGGTAGTATCATCATTTCTGAATCCTTGTTTTTATTCCAACAAAATTTTTGTTTTTGGTTTGTTTTTTAAGTTCATCCAGGTGGTATAACAGCGTCAGTATTATATTGTGCAATGTATCCAAATGTTACTCGGCTCCGGTGTTTGCCTTCTCGTTTTTACTTTTCGACCAAATGCCCACCCTGTTGAGTGGACGTTTACGGTTTTTTCGCGACACAAACAGAAAACGTTTGGAGCGGTGCCGTCGTCATGGCGACGCTTTACTTGAAAAGGAAAAAAAAATGCTGACTTGACGAACCAAAGACATTTTTTTTGTGTGTTTTGTTCAGATGCCTTCTTTTTTTTTTTTTAATTTTTTTCGATGCTGGTACCAGACACAACATTAGGGACACCTGCACCATTAAATAGGATGCAATACAAACTCGGAACTGTCGACTGAGCGTACCCGGCTTCTTTCGCCAAGTCATTAGCAAGCTACATTCGGACTAGCGCTATATTAATTAAGTTTTTATACACATCCAAAATAAATATCTGGTAATTGCTACAGCCTCAATAATAAACCCAAAGCGTCGGTGTACCCAATATGTACGTCTCGTTGAGGTACTGAAACCCTAACAGTGTATACGTACAGTACTAAATACTGTACTCCAAGTATACAGTACTACTAATACGACACAGTAGACATGCGAAGTGCTGTGAAGACAAACTCACTTGTATTTTCCTTTTCTACTCATGTTTCTACTTTTTTTTTTGCTTGTACATAGACCAATAAATTATTTTACAAAAAGGCTTTGCTTACCTTAATTGGTTTTGAGTAATGGGGGCTCGTTCTTGGTGGAGTAAACGAACAAAAAAGTTCAAAAATGCAGCGTCTCACTATTCCATCTAGTTCGGGGGTCGGCATGCGCATGCGGCTCTTTAGCGCCGCCCTAGTGGCTCCCTGTAGCTTTTTCAAAAATGTTCGAAAATTGAGTAAAACGGGGGAGGTAAATAGATTTTTTGTTTTAATGTGGTTTCTGTAAGAGGACAAACATGACACAAACATTCTTAACGTTTTCCAATGTTGTAAAAATGTGCAGAAAACATTTCTGTCAACGAGGATCTGGGTCACAGGCTGCGACACGTTTCGATTAGCAGGGCGGGAGTCAGGTGCCTGTTGTAAATTTAAAAAAAAAACAGTTTCATGTACAATTCATCGAGGGTACTGGCAAGGAATGGGAATGTGGAGGGCCGAGAGAAGCATTTTTAAAAAGTACACGTGTGCTACGATAGTTGACACGCTGCAAAAGTGCGTCCCATCCCATGCCTCGTTCATTTTAGCGGCCAGAATGGCTGTAGTTAACATTCGCACGTGATCGAAAAGGAGCTCTTCGGTCAAAAAAGGTTGTGCACCCCTGCTCTTCAGATGCACTGCATGGGGGGATTAATCATTAAGACTCATTGTGTATTTGTAGCCAACTTAGTCATTTGATGGTAGACTAATATACATATAGCATTGTGTTGCCTTCATTATAAGGCAAATTTCTGCGGCTCCAGACATATTTTTTGGGGGGTACAATATGGCTCTTGAAACATTTTGGGTTGCCGACCCCTGATCTAACTCATTGTAATAAGATTTGTACTTCTTGAAAATGTTTTCGAAATTTTAAATTTTGAGTAACTAAAAATCATGCATCGAATACTGTATTGCTCACACTGCTATACGAAGAACTAAAATTGAATAGTTAAAAAGTAAAACATAGGGGAAGGTGATATAAATGTGAGGACATCATTTGTGTATTTTTTTTCAATTACAAGTGCTTGTTTCATTCAAGCGTTATCATGTAAAATCATCAGTACAGTATTAAACACATCCCAAAGCGACAATCCCAACAGTCCATTGCCACTCAAAACTGCATTTTTTTTTTTGTCACAATCAAAAAGCAGAAACAAACAGCAGTTAGCGGTCAAGTGTCAAATCCATCAGCCCCAATACCCCCAAAAAAATTCAAATGGTGGAGGAGGTGATGGGGGTCGGGAAAGAAACATGGAAAAGGCCATGGAAGCATCATAAGAACAAAGGTAAACAAAGACTAAAAACCAAAAGTGGCTTTTCATGGAAGCATCATAAGAACAAAGGTAAACAAAGACTAAAAACCAAAAGTGGCTTTTCAAAGTTTGAACTTGGAGAAAAAAAAATGGTTAAGACATTCGGATATGGCTCCCACATAGTACTTTTTGTGTGTTCAAATGGCCATCGCAGCAGTTTGTTACTCTTTAATGTAATTTCAGAAAATTAAAAAAAAACACTTAAGTTCTTATTGAGGACCACATTTTTTTAGTCTTAAGTAAAAAAAAAGCCATAAATATTACATTATCCGCTCTAACCGTTCATGTAGCTTTTTACTGGGACACGCCACCTGCCTTTTGGCCGCCGACCGCCATCCTAATTCGTGTGTCCTCAATGGGGTGCCCATTTTGGCAGTCAAACTACTTGCAGGGTGCCGTGAGTGCAAAACATCTGTATGCGCGCGCGAATGCGTGCGAGATCTGTTTGTGTACGTGTAACATGCTCGTGTGTGTGTGATGAGATGTGTGACGGACAAGTGTCGTTGTGATGTTGATGAACGGGATGGTTCCAAGTCCGAACAGTGTAGTCAGTCGTCGTCGTTCAGACTAACGTAATGCATACAGACTAGTGTGACTACATTTTGTTATTGCAGTTTTTGCATGATATTCATCGTGGTGTTTGATTTAAAAATCTATCCCTCTTTTGAAAACTTATTCGGAACACTAATCTTGAATCCTATAAACTTGTACAAACCCTAATTTGAAACCCCAATCCTCACTTCAAACCTTCACTTGAAAACCGAATCCCGACCTCAAACCCTTATTGGAAACCTGAATCCTGACTTCTAAACCTAATTTGGAACCCGAATCCTGATTTCAAATCCTAATTTGCAATCCTGACTTTAAACCCTAATTTGAAACCCTAATCTTGACTTCACGCCCGAATTTGAAACCATAAACCACTTTTTTTTAACGGATCATTTATGATTCCTGTGATGGCCAGGCCTGGTAAATAGCAACCAGTTCTTGTTATTGTTCCGGTTACTGTGGCGATATCGGATGACCGCCTGACCGCATCGTTGTGTTTTCCTCCCCCCCCATTTCGACATTTCAAAGATGACAACAAACACAAAATGGATTTCACAGTTTGATATTTTTCAGAACTTCCTCTCGTTTCTGCTTGAATTAGCTTTCCTTCAGCTTTGAGGCTAGCTTCATCCAGTGGTGATTGGACAAAAGTGGGAAGTGGGAAAAAAAAACTTTCCAGTTTCAAAGATGATTTAAAGTCGATAGCGGTGGAGAGGAGAGCATCCTCAACATCAGCATGCTTCTTCATTTCAAACCCTAACCCTGCATTAAATCCCAATTTTAACTCCTAATTTGGTCTCTCCGCAGGCCAATTTGAACGCCTCAAATTAGATTCGAAGCCAACTCTCAATCCGTCAGCGGTGAAAAGGGGTTGAGTGCAGTGCTGATAGTGTACTGTATGCTGATGAAGAGGAAGAGGTAGCATGTTAAGCACATTAGCATGTGAAGGGGAGAAAAAAGGCACCACAGATTAGAGATCTACAAAATAAACGTGTTTGCTCCGACTTGCTACTGACACAGTGATACTGGGGGTCTCTCAGGCCGTGTGTGTGTGTGCGTGTGTGTGTGTAAAGGCAGGGTGAACCAGTGTCGGTGCCTCAGTATCGGTACAAGTCATAAGTGCTGACCCAGGACGAGGGGAAGGCCCACGAGGGGAAGCGGCTCAGGAGTTCCTCCAGCCGAGGCGTCTTCTGGTCCTCGCCAAAGAAATAGTGGGTGGAGATGGCCACCGAGATCATCCCGTCGGGGCCCGACGCTGACGCCGGCCTGTCTCGGGGCGGCTGGAACAGAACAAGGCCACTGTCAAGTGTGTTTGTGTGCCTAAGTGTGGTATGCTAGCTAATCTCAAATACAATATTGAATCAAGTTGTGATTGTGTGTATGCTAAAGTCACAGTGTTGATGCTTTATGATCCTCTCTAGCTTTAGTGCATTGTCGTCATCTAGTGGCATCTACATGCAATTACAACCCCCACTTCTGGGAGGCGCAAATTATTATTATTATTTTTTTTGCCATTGTATTTGTTTCGCTGATCATCTCCAAAAGCCGAGTGACGCCGAATGCTGTCTGCGCTACCTGTATTTCAAACCAGAACGTCCACGTGGGTGCGTCCAAGCCGTGCGAGTAGAAGACAAAGTACTCGCCGCTCAGGTCAAACTGTGGCGTTCCGTCTCCGAAGGACCACGTGGAGAGACTGGCTCCGGGGTGAGGCATCAAGTAGAGCGACATGTGACTCGGCCCTGGGCGGCACACAAAATTAGGGGATGGCCCATAGCAGAGGGGGTGTGGGGTTGGGGGTGTCACAGGGATGCGCTTTACCTTTGACACTGAACGTCAGCTTGACGGTCCCCCAGCCGGTCTCCTCCTTTGACACCAGGCGGAAGTCCACCGGGGAGCTCGGAGAAACATCGGGAGCGGGGAGGTACCAGTTCTTCCTGCCGAAAAGTTGCAGTGTTAAAAATGACGGGACGGGACAGGATGGGACGGCACGGCGACGCACTTGCTGAGGAACTTGACGGGCAAGAACCAGGGGAAGCCGCAGAAGGGGCGGTCCTCGCGGCAATTGGTGCGCACGCCGTCGTGGATCTGGGGCACGTGCGGCGTGACGTGCTGCATGCCCGTGTAGTCGAAGCTGTTGATCCACACGCCCGAATCGCGCGCCTCCACGTGGCCGTGCACGTCATAGAAAGTGCGCGTGGTGTGCTGGGGAGCAAGGAGAGCGCAAAAACTTCCATACTCGAAAAGCTATTTTGAAACCTGAACCTTCTCCATTTTGAAATCCTCATTTGAAACCCTCATTAACAATCTTACTTGGAAATTCTTAGCCAGGCTTGAAGCCCTCATTTTGAAGCCCTAACCTTGGTTTGAATCCCCAAATAAAATCTAACTTGATTTGAACCCCAAATGCTAAAACAAGCTTCAGTGTTTCGAAACTTTAACCCTACTGTGACCCCAATTAGGAACCTGAACCGTATTTTGAAATCTATCTTGTCTTGAAATCCTAATCATGTCTTAAAACCAAATTTTGAACCCCTTAACCCTCCTGCAAACCAAACCTTATAATCCTTAACCTCGGTTTTGAAAATGTAATTTGAAATTATTTTGAAACGCTCACCCGGTCTTCAAAACCCTAAACCAGGCTGGAAACCTTCATTTGAAATCATAAACTTGTCTTCAAACCCTAATTTGAAACCATAAACCTTGTCTTGAGCCTGACTTAACTTTGCAAATCGTGCTTGGGATTACTGAGCCAGATTCAAAGGCTCATATTTTAAACCCTAAACCAATCTCAAAATCCTACTTTTCAAGTGTGTGCGTCCCAAAACGAACCTGCAAGAAGACCCTCTTGGGGCGCGGGCGATCTGGACTTCCCGAATAGGGGAAGAGCAGGCCGCTGGACACCAGCAGGAAGACGATCGTGAAGACGGAGCCCATGCCCGCCAGAAACCACTTGGTGCTCCTCACCAAGTAGATAAAATGGAGCTGCCATCGAAACGAGATTTACAAATGACAAAACTGGTGCAGGAGAGGCTTCGGGGTTTGGCGGGAAAAAAAATTGGACACTCACGAAAAAGGAGGAGAGGAAAACGGTGGCGATAGTAACCAGGGCGGCCAGGACCACCTCGGGGGGGATCTCGGTGCCGCTACGGCCCATGATGGGCGTGAAGATCTCGAAGACCACCCAAATGAGGAACATGATGTGCAGGTAGGGCAAAGCCAGGCCCGCCAGGTAGAGGACGCTGTACTTGAGCGACGCCCCTGCGCCAGTCACAACAACAAAACTCATTCAGGACAGAATCTTCTGGATATCACTGTCGGTTGCGGCTAGGTGTAGAAACGTGACCGACCTCTGTTCTTGAACTCGTTGGCGAGCAGCAGCTTGGTGAGCAGCGGGAAGGCCACCATGAGCATGGGGACGTAGGCCGAGCAGAGACCGCGGTAGGTCATCCACAGCAGGCTACAGCACCACAGCAGCAGGCTCACGTCCAAGTAAAGATCACCCAGCTCAACCATGCGCACGCCCTGAAACCAAACACAGCTCGAGTTGAACTTTTCTTAGTTATTTACGCGAGCTCGGCGTAAGCTCACCCTGTAATAAAGGTTCTTGGCCAGCGTGTGTACCAGCACCATCTTGCCGGTGGCGACGGACCCGTAGAGGCACACGGAGGCGTAGAAATGGGTGTACCAGAACATGGAGCGGCCCAGAAGCGTCACCAGCACGGCCACGATCAGAACAGATAGGAAGGCGACCAACCAGCCCAGCAGGGCCACAACTGTGGCGCATGCCAAGTTTCGAACATAGCGCCCACCTGTGGCACAAAGGTGGAATCCATGAAAATATTTGCTGCGTTTCATGACGAGTCTTCAAGCTTTGATGCACACACTCAAAACTCTTTCACAATTTGTGTTATTGGCTATTTAGTTTTTTAGTGAGTTAGCAACTTAGCCAAGTCGTTAGTAATCCTGTATTTAGATAGTTGGGTTACTTAGTAAGTAGTATCAAGACACATTCAGGATTGTTTGGCCCCATACAGTAAATTACATTTACGGTGGGGTAAACAAAATCTTGATTCTTGTTTTTATTGGCAGAGACGGAAATGTCCAGTATGAGCCGAACTGGGCTGCTTCAAAACAAAATGGCAGACTTCCTGTGTTTTTCTGTCTACACGGATTGCATGCCGAGACCCGATAACACAATAATAATCATGACGTGTTATTTGAAACCCACCGCGGTTGCCTGGCTGAGAGGCTTTCCTGGCCAGATAGATGAAGGTTGCCACGGCAACCATGTAGTTGAGGATGGTGCCGACGCGAGCCGGGTACGCCACCACAACCATGCCGAGCACGTCAAAGAACACCATGTTGCCGTGGCGATACTCGGAGGAGTCAGCCAGCTCTTCAGACATGAGCAGGTGCTTGAGGACGGCCAGGATGTTGTCGCCTGGAGATGAATAAAACATATTTTCTTCAACCGAGGCCTCCACTCTAATAGACACCGCAAATCACCAGTTTAAATACATTTAAATTTGCACATCAATTGGGTAATGAAACTGTTGACCTGACTCATGATGAAAATACCACATTTTTTCTGAGGGATCCGCTTTACTAGACAATGCACCATAGCTAATGGCCAGTGTTGACTTAATTAAGGAATTAATTTGTTGACATGAATAGAGGGCTCTGAGGTTATATGAATAAATTGATTTGTGCAACACTGACAGAAAAAGGATGACACAAAAGCCAAGGTCTTTGAACCTTCTTTATTGCGATCCTCCCAACGGTCATCTCATTAATAATACTTGACTACCACTGGGATGTAAAAATTCAGGTCAAAAAACTAATTACAGCTAATTGTATTGATTAGAAATAATCGAAAAATGGAAGATAATTTATATGATTAAGCTGTCATTAATTAACCAATTATTTAATGGAATGACTTACAAAAAAATGAGTATTACAAAATTATTTACAATCAGTCAACTAATTATTTCATAAGAAATTATTTCCCAAATAAAGGAATACCAATTAATGCAATGAACAAATTTTAAACAATTTTGCCCACCACGGTTGTGATGGCAGTGAGGTTTACATGACCTGAAGCACATGTTTTTTTTCGTATTACAAGCCTCACCGCCTGCATGCTTACATGCTTAAAGGCACAACAATGCACCTAGTGTTCTCTCGGGCGCCATTTGCTCTGCCGGAAAGGTCTGCTTTTTGAGTGTGTGAGTAAGCCATACTGCTTACTCCACTTCATGCCAGCCTCAAAAATATGACTACTACTTCACTGTTCCTCCCTCTCTAACAATTCATGTCTTTTGCCGAGCACACAAAAAGAGAAGAGGGTGAGGGAGAGATACAGCATCTGCCTGTGGTTTTGTTTTGTTTTGTTTTTTTAGTGCTGATAGACCTGATTTTCCGCTTAGGTGGAGCGCAATTATTCAAGCAACGGGTAATGGAGTGCATCTGTAGCAGGTACGCTCGCTATGTGTGCATCTTTTAGCGCCTTGCCTACCAGATACTGAGATTAGAAAAGCGCTGAACAATATAAAAGTGGCCAGTCTCGCAGAGAACTGATGTTTGTATGTTGTTGCTGCTTCGTGTGTGTTAAAGGAGTAGCTCATAATTACATCTATGTTCATTTCCGGATGTTCACTGGACCGAAGAAGGGCAATTATTAAGTCCGATATTCTATCAAATGTATACCTGCTCTCTGTATGGAGCCTGTGAGGATCCTGTCGGCGGTGTCGTACTTGGTATGATAGATGAAACCGTTCTCGATGAACGCCAGGTCAATTCCTGCAGAAGCCCCAAATAAAAGGCATATTCGAACTCAAGCGTTTTTTTTTTTTTTGGCGTACACACACAGCATCCCTGAGGAATGAAAACGAAGGGAATAGTTTTATAGCCCCTTCCATGTTGTTACCTGGGATGTTACCGAAGTCCCTGTAGATTCGGAAGTCCGTGTCGGAGGGGATGATGCCGCTCTGAAAGACCTCCTGGCCCACCACGGAAGCGAAGGGGTGCTTGGCAGCGTGCACGTAGGCTTGGACCAGCCACGGGTTCTCTGGACCTGTTGGGACGAAAACGCGGAGGTGATGCTGGGGAATTTAAGACACGGCTGTTATGTTTCACGACTTGATATGATATTTGTCAAATGGGACAAGGTTTAGCAAGCATGTAGGAATGAAGCGGCTCCAATATTTAGTCTTAGTTTTAAAATGGGTATTTGCTGATGGCTCCCTTACCCGTCTGGAAAACCACCTCCTTGCCCCCAACGCCGGCGGCCTCCAAGTTAATGAAGGCTCTCACCTGTTTGGCCCACGGGTGCTGAGTGATGAACCCGTGACTGGCCTACGCAGACCAGACAAAAACAGAAGTGGTCAAAACAAAACAGGCACGCGTCCTTAGGCTAGATCCTGCACTACCTGTAGGACATTTTCTTCTGCCCCGTTGAAGAGGAAGATGACACCGTGGCGAAGTGGAGTAGACTGGTTGGCAAGCGAGTGGAGGACTTCCAACATAACGGCGCAGCTCACGGCGTCGTCGCTCGCACCTGAAGATGAGGACAACGGTAAAAATGACAACTTTCTAACACCGCATAGCTCAGAGATTTAACACGTCATGATTATTATTGTGTTATCGGGTCTCAGCATGCAATCCGTGTTGGGGTGAGGGGAATACACCTCAAA
This sequence comes from Hippocampus kuda, assembly GCA_901007745.1. Taxonomy (NCBI): domain Eukaryota; kingdom Metazoa; phylum Chordata; class Actinopteri; order Syngnathiformes; family Syngnathidae; genus Hippocampus; species Hippocampus kuda. The sequence goes on along the minus strand of CAAKHF010006347.1, from coordinate 10,687 downwards.
TTTTTTTTTTTCGAGTTTTATTATTGTAAGAAGTTGTAATATTCTCCAGACACCTTTCCATAGTTTAACTTTACAGTTAATAAAGACGACGACATTACGAATGATCTCCTGTGGGAAAATAACCGTTTCAAAACTTGAACAGGGGCAAGGGTGGACCAGCTTCCAGGAACAGATTGGCGGCGCCACACCATACGATACCAAAGGGCAGTTTACAGTGACCTAGCAAAAAGAATACAAACAACGTAGGAATAAAAGGCAGGAAGCCGCATGTGAAACACGCCAGGAATGCGTCGACCTGCTGGGGCTCCGGCACCGGCTGCTTTGTGTTGACTATGGTGAGAGAAAAAAGGGGGGTTGGTGGTAGTTGGGGTGGGGGGGGCTACCCCATGGGAGGAAGAGAATAGAGCATGTGATGCCGAAATCTTTAAACAGGTTAGTGTCGAGGCGTGACATTGGCCAAGAATTCTTTGCATCCAATTTTTTTTTCCCCTCTAAAGGCCAAATCATGTGCTTCATCTTTGCGGATTGGAGGCTTAGCGCTTATTTGTCTGTCTAGGCTACTGCTGCCATCCTTCTTGTGAGCAACGTTCAACCTCGGTGCCTCCAAAAGTCCTCAAATGGGATTTCAAACCAGCCACCGTACCAAAAACGTCAAGTTTGCTTTTGAACAATAACCTCCAAATGCCAGCCTCTAATCTGTTTTTGTTGTTGTTGTTCATGAGAACCAGCTAGCTCGCTAACCAACCAATAAAGGATGAGGAAAACAGAACCTCCACACAGGGTTCGACATTCATGGTGGCCCAATGGCCCTGGGCCAGTATTGCACTGTTTCAGCTCACAACGTAACTTACAGGCGCTGGCCTGACTGAGCCAGTGGAAATTTCTGAAATAGGATGAAATCACCACATTCTTGCTTTTTTAACATGCAAAGGGCCGTCTCGTTAAAACGCTTAATAGCAGATCCTGCCTTACCACAGTTTCTTTTCTGACATTTTCCTGAAAAGTACAAATATTTCAGTTCTGTTTTATAAGGAAATTATTTTTAAGGAAATCAGTAAGTTGTCAAGGCTTGTGCCACTTCCTGCTCCAAGTTCATACATGTGCATGTGCGCACGCACACGCACATGGACACACACGACCGAGCGAATGTGATTCTCTGCAGCGACTCGTGGGTATGGAGGTAGAAAAATTCCTTTTGTGAGAAGAAAAAAAAAAACGTGAGGGGGAAAAAAAAAGAACAACGGCCTGCTTCAAACCAACCGGTTTTGAAGTATAACTGAAGTTTAGATCAGATGGCATGCTCAAATTACTCAAGAAATATGTTCAAGTAGTATTCAGGAGACATGTCCACGCTTGATCAAAACGTGATGTTAAAAAGTACATCTCGAGTTTTAGACCACCTAATGGCACGGCTACTGTTTTTACTCAAAACCTTTGGACCTGACTAGTGGAAATATGAAGCTGCTGCAGTGTTATGATAAGATCGATGGCATATCTGAGGGGCTCAAAAAAAATCGAACCAAACCAAAACAAAAAACATATCCAAAGCCTTTCTCGGCAGTGTGAACAAATGAAAGGTAAACTTCAGGTTCAGTAGGGTGCTTGAGGCAAAAGCAGCAAGGGGGGAGGGGGAGTCAATGTTCAATTGTGCCGCCTTAATTATAGGTACAGGACGTAATGGTGCTTTTTTTAAAAACATGTCACAATTTTAAAGTTCTCAGGTGTTTTAATAGAGGGCGGTGACATGCTTTTGTCAAACATGTCAAGAATAATGGACAGGAAAAAAAAATCACACCGTATCTCTTCGCCTTTCCAATTTGGATTTTGTTACCTCAATAAATGTAACTTATTCATTGGAAGTAACACAATTAAAAAAATCGGGAAAACATCTATTCTATTCTTTTCAAATATATTCTTTTCTTTAATTGAGCGAGTCTCGCGCCGTGTGAGGTATCCTTACACCGCTGCGCAAACTATTCACTGCACGTTTGTAACTTCTGAGACGTTGTACGTCTCGAGGGCAAAATTCATACCTGGACTGTTGGCCACAGTGTCAAAGTGGCAGTTGGCCAGCATGAGATGCTTCGAGCCACCTTTGGGCTCCAGGCGCACCACGATGTTGGTGACACGGTCATAGAAGCTGGTGAAGCCGCCGAGGAAGTCGATGGAGAAGGAGCCGGTGGGCCGCTGCACATCCACGCTAAGCTGAAGATGCGGGCCCACCTCAGTCATCGCGCGGACTTTCTCAATCTGCTCCAGCAGGTATTCCACCGTCAACACTTCATTCTCGTGGCTGCCGACCGGCCGTGGTCCCACGCTGACGATGCGTTCCAGGTGCTGCCTGAATGCAGAGAGATGCTATCTTCACTTCCGGGCTTGAGTTTAAAGGCCACTTTGCATTCTTTGGAGCCATTTTGACATACATGAATTAAGTTGTGAACAATTTCCACCAAGGTTTGTGGATGTTTTACAGCGCGAATAACTGGCGACCACTCCAGGGTGAACCCCAGCTCTCACCTGCAACCCTATAGACAAAACCCATTGATAGAAAATGGATGGATTCTTGAATGAAGGCTTGCCGCAGGGGTCCATTCTATGCCCATTTTTGTTTTTATTGTTAGGATGTGCATCTGTATGGCTCTGACATGCCTTCTGTTGTGAATTGACACATCATGCAATTGAACTGAATTTAGTCTCAATTGCAAAATTGAATCATTGGCAACAGGCTTTGAATCGGTTCAATTTTGTAAATTCACATTGAGAAAGTGGCCAACACGACGAGCGCTAATCCTGTTTGGCCACAATTTTGGACAGCTGAGCTCCAGAGAGCCAGTGTGGTATCATAATCCGTGTCGCACCAGAAAGAATCATTTTTTTCGTCACATGGTTCCAAAGCCTGCTTTGCGACACACATAATGATCCAAAGCTTTGGTGAAAAAGAAAAAGGAACGTCAGTTACTGCAAAATGAAAGCACCTTTGTTTGCGCTGACACATTTGCAGAAATCTTGATGTAGATCATTGTCATCATGTCAAGTGCGTTGTTTTTTTGTTTTTTTTAAACCGACTGTTTGTATGTCATCATTCTAATCACAAAGAACTATGAACATTTGTACCGAATGTGCCCAGTGTTTTTATGGATATTGCTTTCATGTCACATTGTTAAAACTCGAGCTGTCCCAATACGATCATGTGATAGGATGTCAGGGTCAATCAGATTATTTTGAGATCTGCATTGCTTGAAAAAAATTCTTATACATTTTTAATTTACTTATGTTGTAAATTGTAAATCGCTAATCTGATGCTGGGGTACAACGACATTGCCAATACAATGTAAAGTTTTGGGTACATGTAATGGCAGGAAAAAAAAAACATCCACACAAATACTTGCACAAAGTATTTCTTGTCATCCTTGTTCCTTATTCTCCAGGCATGACAAATCAACCCTCGCTGAATCACACTTAAATGTTTCCAATATAAAATGTTCTATGGACAAAGAAAATCTAAGTGAAAATTGCCATCATCTCAGGATATAAAATTACCTTTATAAACTATAAAATGCTATATATAAAGCAGAGTACTTCATAATCCAATTGGCTGTAAAAAATAATATGTATTCATTGATTTATAGTGGAGTTAACCCCTCTAGCTCTTATGTGAAATAGAATCATTGATCATTTAAGATCTTTGTTCCTACGATGAGATTTTTTTTTTGCAGTATTATGTTTTCAGATATTATTTGGGGATATTCAACTTTTATTTGTCCAATGTATATTAGAACACTTCTTACACTGGCCACAAGGTACACTTGCAAGGCTGTTCCAAAGCAAGCTCAGCATCAAAACATCTGCCTTGAACTTCAGCGTGTTGTTCTTGTGGTTGTACTTTGCAACATAAAGCTTTGTTTATTCAGCTAAATTTGAATGGTGTTTATTCTCAACATAATACCTGCATGTCACTTTACTTTGCAGGCTCTTTCAATGCGGGTCAGATTGGAGGAAAGGTTAGCCAGACCGTTAGCCGCCTTAACTGGATGAAACCCGGTTGGGTTTCCGCTCAGGCTACTCACCTGGCTCTCTCCGCGTTGAACTCCCCGCTCGGTTTCCCTATGACGAGCTGCTGGAGGGACAAGTGAACGAGTGCCCACAGAAGCAGAATAAACACGCACACCAGAGAAGTTGCCGGACCCTCTCGGAGCAGGTCCAAGCTCACGTCGGGCTTCCTCTTCGGCTCACTAACGCCGCCGCCGCTCCAGCCGTTGTAGTCCTCTCCGTCGCGGTCCCCGGGGCTGCCGTGGCCCGGCGCTACATAGCTCTGCGTCCCGAATGGCGGCTTTATTCTACGGACGGTTGTGTCGCTCTCCATTTTAAGGGCCAGCGGCACATCAGCTGCAAGCGTCGCTCCAAGGCGTCGCAGCTTGTCTTTTTCCCCCCCTCCACCTTCCGGGATGGCGGACGGGAAGCAACTGGGGACAAACTGCGTAATGGGGCGTGCCTCCGTGTAACGTCACGATAAAGAGTCAAAGCAATCGCTTGTTTGCGGTGATTTTACATAACCGTTGTTGGAATGGTAGTTTCATGTGAATAGTGGTGAAATAGGATATACATCACGTGAAAAATACTATATTCCCTTTTTAACAGATTTTCTTTTTTTTTTAAGAACAGGCAACTAGTAATGATTTCATGTGACGTCACTGATGGGTATCCATGTTCTGTGCAAACAGACGAGATAGATATGTACAGTTCAGGTTTTGTTCAAATTACTGAATACAAAAAGTCAATGAATTACCCCACAACCTGTACAGACCATGAAACATGTATTCGTATGCATAATAAGTCTGCTTAATATTGAAACTTAAAATAAATAAAAAAATAAGTTAGATAATCAATGAAACTCCCAACAATCAAAGATGTTCACTCAACCAGCATATCACTGTTAGAAATGTACTTCTGTAAATGTTCATGAATACCACAAACAAATCTTTTCATCATCAATTGTTGTTACTCAGACAACTCTAAAGTCCCTGGAGAGGAAATTGTTATATTTAATGCTTATACTGCTGACAACAGAAATGATTTCCATACATTGGATGGAGGATCGCACCCATCTACTGTTTTTGTTTTATGACCCCAGTACTTTTCCATTACACGTAGCCTAGCTAGCATTTTGTTTGGCAAGTAGAGTCTATTAAAATGGTATGTGGTAGGACTTTGTCACAAATAAAACATATTTATGACGATCGGGATATTCGTTTTTGTGACCCTTTTGTCTGTCGAAAAGATGTTCTTGATTAGAGTCATGAGAGAACCTGCCCACGCACATATTAGCATCAGTAGCATTTGACGTTTTCGTCATCAGAGGCGTAACGTACCACGAAATTATGTCATCTGTTTCCGCTTTTACTTAAAAAATAAAATCCTATTTTCAGTGAGATTGCATAAAAATGTTGTCACAACAAGCATGTTAATTGGCTCAGCAAAGTTATATAATTTTATATTAGGTTTAAGTGGTGATCTATGTGTACTTTTCTCCCGTATGAACCAGTCGACATCACTTTCTTTTGATGTCGCGATGATTCAAACGGAAGTGTATTAACATTCACCGTGTACCTTGACTTCGTCACTCAAACAAACTACCTTCAACTTTGGTCCGTCACTCATCACCAGGGCATAGCGGGGAAGAGATCATCTGTCGGCCCGTCGTGTCTCTACCCGAGGCCGGATGGTAAAATCCAACCTCCAGCGGATCCTAAACAGTCATTGCTTTGCTCGCGAAAAGGAAGGAAAACAACAGACTCTCACTACCATGGCGGACTTGAGTAGCGGTATTTGTGACATGATTGCAAAGTAAGTAAGCAAGCAAGAGAGCTAACGGTGCTAATCGACGTGTGGGGGAGGGGTGACGACAATCCGCTCAAGTGAAATTAAATGTTTATTCATAATACGGAATGTGGAAGTTACCGCACCTCTTAGGCTCTTCAAACATAAATTCACACTGAGTTACGAAAGTGATACGTTAAATTTACGTTTGTTGCCTATCGCTCTTTGGCTCGCTACGACTATTTACGCTAACCGTTCATGCTAGTCGGCCAGTTAGCATCTGAGTCGAGCAGTTAAGGCTAATCAGTGAACTAACGTCGTCGTAGTAATGAAACTACGCTTCAATGCTTCGTTTGATGACATTCCGGTAAACATTTAACCTTTATCCTGCGATTGATACGTACGCCTAAACCCACTTCCTCGTTTAGCATAAGTGCGTCACCATGCACGCGATACTGTTGTGCTTGTAACACTGCTGACAACGAACTAGCAGTGTTGAATGAAGTCTCGATAAAACGTTTTAATGCTTCTAAAAGGCATCGGGTACGTTATCATGTCTGAACAATATTTTTCCGCCCCATGTCGGTCTTGTGTCTTGTGGCAGGTTGAGGCCGTTATGTAATAGACGGCTGCGCTTCGAGCGACGTCACATTACGTAATGACGTCTCCGGGGGGGCCCCCAACCAGCGTAAACTTAGCGTCACCCGTGCGTATGGGCGTCAATCGTCGGAATAAGGAAATATTTAGCCTAGCCATGTAGCATAACGTTGAATATGGCAGCAAGCAAGCCACCAAAAGAGCAAAGACAACCCAGCGACAGGTTTCCACCTCGTTTTCTCGTTTTTTTTTTTTAACGGGGCCTTATCTGATTATTGTTTTTTTTTTTACGACAACATCTAAACCATTTTTGACATTGAGTGCAAATCTAATAACCTGGGGTGCAATACAAAACGGAGGCCCAAACTTTACAATACAGACAATAAACGCAAATTCAAACAAGTTTTCTATTTTCGTTCCATTGCTAACACTGCTTTTTCTGTGCCCGCTTTGCAGTCTGTCCATGCACTGTAGTACCCGCGGCCCAGGGCCTCTGTGGTGCTCCTGATGCCCCTCTCCCACCCCTGAAGATCCCAGGTGGGCGAGGGAATGGCACACGGGATCACGCTCCTGCAGCTCGGTTGCTCCACTCAGTAAGTCGCAGCCCTCCTGCCCGTCCGATCAAAGATGACGAAGGATTTAATTTTGCCCCCTCATCTTCCCGCCAGGACCTGAAGTTGACCGTTAGTGAGGAGCCAGCGGGCAGCGGTCGCCCCGGGATACTCCACTTCCAAAGTCATCTCACGCTCAGCAAGGCGGTTCAATGGGACGCTGTCGTGAGCAGCAGCGCTCTCTTTGTGGAGATCCCTCTCGAGCCGCTGCCCGAAGGTAGCAAGGAGAGGTGAGCCTTACGGTGACCTTTTCTGGTGCATGTGAGCTAAACTGGAGCCGATAGCGGCTAACGTTTGGCAAAAAAAGCGGGGTACATGCACGATTGGTTGCCAGCCAATCACATTGTAAAAATACACTTGTAATTTACCAACTCTTACCACAAGTTACCTGCCCAAAAAAATGGCTACATACAATGTTAACTGGTTTAATGCTAATTGTATTTTCTAACATTCTTGAGGGCTTTTTTTTTTCTGATTCTATTTTGTTTGCAGCTTAGCATCTCTGCTGGAATACGCTGAAGAACATCTGAAAGTGGTCGGCGTCTTTGTCTGCTTCTATAAGAACCGGGATGATCGCGGTATGTATGCACACCAGGCCTCGGAGCACCTTAACGCTGAACTGACATACAGAACAGAGATGCATGTACCAATGATGTACTTTTTTTTTTTTAAATTTCTGTAGCCAAGCTGGTGCGTACATTCAGTTTCCTGGGCTTCGAGATCGTGAAACCGGGCCACGCCCTCGTCCCGCCTCGACCAGACGTTCTCTTCATGGCCTACAATTTCGATAGGGACTCTTCCGATGAGGAGTAAAACCCACCCCCCCTTTCGTTCCCCCGTTTTGTGTTTGTTGATCTCTTGGTTGTGTTCCCCCATGAGCATCAAGTTTGGGTAATAGGGAAGGTTTGACTTTTGGCTTGTTTCGTGTTAGCTGTGCATATGTAGCTCTGCTTTGTTTACCCATTGAGTCGTTCTATTGTTTGAATGTACAACACGCAAAGGTCTATTATATTTCTTTACTTACATTCTGGTACTGCGGTGACAAAATGGCTGCCGTGTTTGAATCTTATTTTTCAGGGGGACCACTGTGTAGCATTCACTAACATCCACTTATGTTAACAACCCCATTTATTGGTACTTAAATAGCCACACCATTTTAGTGAAGTCATTTTGAACATGTAAATTAGACAAGAAGGGGAATTATCCAAAGGGTTTGTTTTTTTTTCTTCATTATCACCTTTAAATCGCAATTGTTTTCATGTTCTGTTTTCTGGGTTATTCATGAGGGAAGAAAAGCTGTGATGTTGTGATTGGACTGACTGCATCTGCATTCCGTTTTGTTTCATGATGTTCAACTGGCATGTTGTGCTCCTGTACCTATTGTGCTTATAATAAAACAACCCCAAAATCTACCCCGATGGTTCATTTGAAATCAAGGCTTTTAAGACCTCTCCGCCTAACAACAAATATTGTTGGAACATTTATAATCTGGTACACAAAAATGTTTAATTCGGACTTTGATGTGCTAAATGGTATTAGTACTCCACATACACAAAGAAAAAAAGCTTGTCTTGAATCCAAATATTTAATAGGTACATATTAAGTATTATGACATGTATAAAACATGATGCAGTGGAACTCCTCAACAGACTGGCGAATGCGCTCGGCAAAAAGTAATGATAGGGAAGTAACTCAAAACCTATATGAGAAATCGGACAGATTTGAAGTCTTAGAGAAATGAAATGTGACTCTTAAATTCTTCAGTGGGGTGCAAGAATTATTTTTAAGTAAAAGTAAAGAAACAACACAGCACTGAAGCCAAGCGTCCACAAGACGTCTAAAAAGGGTTTATAGCACTGTAGGTTCACGTACAGAAGGAAGTCACTGCAGGAAGGAGCGCTATTTAGTTAGCCACAAACAAAACAAATCATTAATGCACATCACAGTTCGCCTTGAAAAGACCATTTATAATTGCATGTTATGAAACAACAACAACAACAAATAAACCTGAATGATTGAACAGAAGCGAGGACGACATCAGAACAAACACGACAAACCCACCAGGGAAACGTGTCACGTGACCATAAAGGAGGCGAGAATTTGAAATCCTGCCAACCGTCAACATTTGAATGCACCATAACAGGGATGGGGGGTGTATAAGATGTGTCAAAGACACATCAATTGGATGTGACAAAGCTGCATCAAAGGGCCACATTATCTAAGATGTGTCAAGTGGATGTAGCGTTAAACGTGTCACATCGGGTGTAACGTTAAACACACCAAAAACTTGATGTATCATGAAAGACAATTCAAAACGGGGTGCCTGATCAAATTGCTGTCAAATGACGGTATGCTCAAAGACACATGACATCGAGCGCATCTCAAATGACCGTACCATCTAAGACACTTCGAATGGGGCATATCGAGACTTGTGAAATGGGACGCATTCTTCAAAATGGGTTTCAACAACACATCGAATGAGACTATAACGACATGGTCCCGGAATGTTTTACTGTGTCCTCAAAGACACGCCAAATGGGGGTGGGAGTGGGGCAACATCAAAGATGTTAATCATCATCAAAGTGCGTGGATGGTACAAATAAATGCAGGTTGGCAGATATATGACACATACCAAATTTCGTCAAACGGTGGCCTCCGTTTGACGATACGCCTCCCTCAAGCCAATTTCGTGTACTCTCTGCAGTCCAGTACTATAGTACTATCGTTGCAGGGCAGGGGCTCACCTGTGATGGGAGAATTGTGATTTCCCAGGAATGTTGTACATAGAACATAGTTAACTTTGTCTTATGTTGTAACGTCTCAATATATATTTTTAATTGCTTTTTTTTTTGGGGGGGGGGGTTATTTTTATTTTAGTCTTTTCAAATAGCGAATATTGGCTGATTAAATCAGCCGGGCAAAAACAATACCAACATGAAAGGTAATTGGAAGTGTGTAGCAAACTGTTTGGTGACCCCTGTTGCAGAGTATCGAAGTGTGTGTGTGTGTGTGTGTGTGTGTGTGTGTGTGTGTGTGTGTGTGTGTGTGTGTGTGTGTGTGTGTGTGTGTGTGTGAGTGTGTGTGCGTGTGGCGGGCTCGTGAGTACGTGCGTTCAAGTCCTTGGTGTGAAATCTCAGGCTGGTGAGGTTTGCGGAGAAAACGGATGAGGTCGGAAGCTACTGAGGTGCTTTGTGTGCTCACTGATTGTATACATGAAATGGCTGTGATGCACTATACATGTGCCCATTGGGGAAGTGCAATGCATCCCTTAAAGTGGAGTGTGTGTGTGTGTGTGTGTGTGTGTGTGTGTGTGTGTGTGTGTGTGTGTGTGTGTGTGTGTGTGTGTGTGTGTGCGCATGTATACGCGTGTTTGTGTACTCATGTGTGTGCGCCTTCCGGTTTGGAGCGTCGTGGTTCTCATCGGCCCTTCGTGTAGCCAGGAAAGAACTGGTCCAGCAGAAGCTGTAGAGTCTTGTTTTGCGTCATGACGTAGTCCTTGCCCAGGTCGTGGCGGCAGGCGGGACAGGTGTACACCTCTGCCCGGAACGAGCGCTGGAGGCAAGTCTAAGCACGCAGAGAAAAAGTAGTCCCTTTAGACTCTTTTTTTTTTTTTTTTTTTTTTTTTTTACTTTTTTTTTTTTTTTTTTTTTTTTTTTTTCTTT